>JAVYIG010015398.1:0-36147 GCA_035222895.1 Strongylocentrotus droebachiensis
TATACAAAACAAAACAAGAACAGTGCACAGGAACTGAAGAGAAAAGTCTCAAGCTCCATCACCAACTCC
The DNA here is from genome assembly GCA_035222895.1 of Strongylocentrotus droebachiensis. NCBI lineage: Eukaryota > Metazoa > Echinodermata > Echinoidea > Camarodonta > Strongylocentrotidae > Strongylocentrotus > Strongylocentrotus droebachiensis. The sequence continues at coordinate 70 of JAVYIG010015398.1, forward strand.
AACTTTCAGGTATGTTTGTTACCATGTATACATCATTGCATTAAGAATGGTCTGCTCAGAGCCAGAAGGGCGTTAACCCGTATCGCTTATAACAGAGTTAAGTCTTTTGTATCTCTCAACAGAAGATATTAAAATAGAAACGTCATACTTCAAGTACAGAAATATAGGGGAATGTTTAAAATAACAATGAGGCAATTAAGAATAAAAGCAAGTATATAATAGAATATCTTGTTTATATTAAAGCCTGTTTGTACTAGTTTGCCCAAGAGGGATTAGACCTCCCTACATAGTCACTGACAGGTGGTTATCTCATCAAATCAGCTCTCAATTAACATTAGAAAAAGGGGATCATGGGAGACCGACGGTTACCGCCAGGGGCGTCGCTAGACCGTTTTCAGTGGGGGATGTATATAGAGGCCACCGATTACCGACAAAACCAGCCGCCAATTACCGAAAAATGTCCCAATGTCTACAAATTTAACCCTATAAACCCGGGGCCGAAGGCTAAATTATTTCCCTGATGAACTATCTTTAGCACTTGCGTATGCGCACATGGTCATTTCCTCGACGAAATAAATATACGATTCATACTTAGTCAGCATCGTAGCTATATATTTAAATGAAGGCGCGTAGCTAGAATCTTATTTGTGGGGGCAGTAGTGAGCACGCAAAGCGTGCGAATCGCTTAAAGAATTACTTTAAGAGCGCGACTCTTCATCCTTGTCTGAATTCATCCCCCCCCCCTCCCGCGCGAAGCGTGGAAGCTTTGACGTTTCCTTAAATTATTAGAGAAAGAAGACTATTCGTTGTACCGTTCTGTTTAGCCAGGGGGATTAGACTCCCTGCAAGGTCACTGGCAGCTGGTTATCTCATCAATTCAGCTCCCAATTAACATAAGAAAAAGAGGTTCATGGGGACCAACAGGCATCGATTATTATTGAAAATATTCAAACACATGTACCTCCATCACACCAATGAGATTAACACCTGACCGAAAACATACAGAACAAAAATTACATTACCCCCCGAATGGTTATGAATCGGTCAGTTTGGTGTCTGTCGTGACCGAGGTATTTATGGAACATGCAGGGGCGGCGATTTCTTTTCATGACCGGGGGGGGACGAAATGCGAGGAACGAGGGAGGAGTGACGTAATGAGCTAAAACGTTTTTTTGGGGGGAGGGGAGAAAAAAATCCGCATCATCATCGCTCTTACATTCCAGGGGCAAAGCCCCGGCGGGGGTCAAGGGGCGGAGCCCCATGAAGCTCAGAATTTTTAGGCATTTAATAAGGGTCAGATGAGCATATTTTGATACCTTATTTGTGACACTTGCATGCAGGTCACTAATCGTACTGGGGTCCAGGGGGCGAAGCCCCCAGAAGCTCAGCGGTTTTAGGCATTTAATTACGATCAGATGAGCATCCAGGGGCCGCCTTATAGGGCCCTTGGTGGGGTTTAGGGGGCGGAGCCCCCGTAAGCTCATGGTTTTAGGCTTTTGAATATGGTCAGATGACTATCCAGAGGCGCGCTTAGGGCCCTGGTGGGGTCCAGGGGGCGGAGCCCCCGGAAGCTCAGGTGTTTTAGGAATTTAATTATGGTCAGCTGAGTAACCAGGGACAAGCCTTAGGGTCCTTAGTGAGGTACAGGGGTCCAGAGCCCCCGGAAGCTTGGGGAAAATCATGCCATTTCAGTAACATTTGTAAATTAGTAACTGGTATCGAATTAGAAATAAACCACGTTTGAATTTTATCGGGGGGGGGGGACTGCCCAAAGCACGAGTGAGTGAGCATAGTGAACGAGAGGGGTCAAGGTAAATTATATTCCTTAGCAAAACTATAGTATGAAAACAAACAAAATACCTGTTTCACACTTCACTTTTCTACAATATTAATTGTACATTTTGAAGGATATTATGCGAGGGAGCATAGCTCCCGAGCCAGAAGATTTTTGCATTTTTAATTGTCTAAACGCTGCACTCTTTGGCCCTCCAAAGCCTAATAGTGTGTTGCAGTCTTTAGTCAGTATTTGCTGTACATTATTTTTGTGTACTTTTTCAAATTTTCCGGGGGGGGGGACGATCCCCCCCTACAAAAATCGAGGGGGGGGACGTGTCCCCCCCGTCCCCCCCGGGATCGCCGCCCCTGGGAACATGACACAATCTTAGAATTCGGCTCGATTTTGAGCAATGTAATGAAATATAAAAAAGTAGTTTCGATGCTTGATGTTTTTAATAGATTGAACCGTTAGAGCTCCCTCTATGTCAGGGCAGTCAACTCTGTTGTTCAATCATATCCCAGAAATTACAAGCCAGTAATAATATATTACATTTATATAGCGCTTAATACAACATTTCTAAGCGCTTAAATTTCAACTTTCCAACTTTTTTCCCCTCACCAAATTATTTCATGTTACTTACCAATCTCGTCCATCCCACTTTCAATTGGTAAACATGAACGCCAATGCAACTCACTTATTACAATGATCTCAACAATGACTTTGGTAGATATTTTTCTGATTCACGCTCATTTATATTCCTTGTGCTTTTAAACATATTTTTATATGCGTTTTATGTTTTCATACCTAATGTAATTTTGACATGAAACTCTATATTTCATTCATTTTTTTAATATATAGTGAATAATCTGGATTTTGGATGCTGAATTTTGGATCTTAATTGTTAACTCTTCAATTTAGACTCTTGAATATTTTTACAATTTTTAGTAGCATAATCGCAAAGACTTGAAAAACCAATTTTGAGTTTTGTGCGTCACCTTTTAAAAACGGGTAAACTTTACAATGACATCTTACGTCATCTTAAAATCGAATCTTTAGGCAATACAATATGATATTATAGGTTCACATGAGGTGATTTCTTGAAAGTCTGTGCGATCAATTTAAGCATGATTTTTTTTTTTTTTTGTGTGAAAACTTTCAGTCTAGTCGCGGCACCAAGTTCATCATCCATGGCTACACAGACGACTACAAGGCATCTTGGGCTCAATCGATGAAGAACGCCCTTGTTGATAAGGTAATTATCACAGTCACACCAAAAACATAGACAGCAGATAGACATTAGATCGACCACACATTTAAATTACCATCTACGACCAAAAATCGGTTGGGTTGGAGTAGGTGCACTGTGGATTTAGTTTGGCGGTGTGGCTGATGTATAATTCCCGCAAAAAAATGCGAGAATTCGGTTGTAAAAAAAATGGCAAGGCTTATGACACTTGCTCCGGTCTATTCCTACACTAACCGTGGTTAGTTTCCTACATTAACCGAAGTCCAAACTTCAACCTTGAACCAAACACTATGCCCAACATAAATCGTAATCGCAAACTTAATCTAAAACCATATTGAAAATCCAGCCGATCAATATCTTGTACGACATAAAGCCCACAAAAGATGTTGCGTTTAAAACAGCATTTTCAAAGGTTCCACATTTAGAGAGTTTTCTTTTGTTAGTAAGTTTCTCGACAAGAATGGATTCTTCTTGGTTTTTGTAAAATTGTGCTCCATTTGAGAAAGAATTGAATGGTAAACCACTTATCGATCATGTCAATGTTCCAAATCCAAGCAACAACATCACGTACCATTCTGGAAGGGTGGCGCAATTATAATGTGTACCAGCATCTCTATAGATACGCCGTTGCTTTTCTGAATGCTGTCATGTTAGACATGTTATTATTTGCTAAACAATCCAAAAAAACGGAGAATTATTGCAATAGACTCCCTCCTTTTAAAGATGTCTTTCTGTTTCGTTTGTGTTTGTTTGTTTGCTTTGCTTGTTTTTTGTTTTTGTTTTTTATTCTTTGTGTCTTTCTTTTTTAATATGTCAATTTGTCTGTTGTTTTTTCCACTCTCTCTTAGAACATGAACGTGATAATGGTTGATTGGGAGGAAGGAGCAGGTCGTGTTAATTACGCTCAGAGTAGAGCTAATACTCGGGTAGTAGGTCAAGATATCGGTAAACTCATCGGCGTGCTGAACAGCAAGGGAGCATCTTATGGCAGCATGCACATCATCGGGCATAGTCTGGGGGCCCATACGGCTGGGTACGCTGGCGAGTCCAGATCTGGCATTGGACGACTAACTGGTAAGTTGTCAAAATTCGTTGCCCAAACTGTTGGATTAACGTTTGTTAACCTCTTTTCATAAGTGATTGTACAATGTGATTTGTTCTTGATAGATAAGTTTTTACATTTTCTCATAACTTCATTTATCAATCTCTTTGATTCTTATAATTGATAAATAAAGTTCTGAGAACATATCAACTTTGTCTTGTAGGAACAAATCATATCGTCATAATCATTTCACGAAAAGAGGTCAACAGAAATGTATCAACTTTGTATGGACAGCAGTGTATTTGCGATTGAGGTTTTAAACTTCGAGGGGTCCCCATTCGGAGCTAAGCCTCGGTCACAAATACCATTACGAACTGCTTCGAACGATTTTCGGACAATTTTGTAAGACCTTCTTAAGAAAGCCGTACGAAACCAGCATTCGTAAACCGTTCGTTAACTGTTCGTAAGTTCGCAGACCGGTCGATGGTCTGATTTTTTTCAACCTCGTGCAAAAGCCTCTCTTCGTAAGACGGCCGTACGAACGTCGTAATAATATCGTTAGAACCACGCAAGATCTTCGTACATTTCGTAGTGAGAAGGACATTCTAGAAACCTCAAAATGTTTACGACGATCGTCAGAACGCCTTAAGTTGGTCATAGAGGGCTCTTACGGCGTTCGTAAGAACGCTTTACAAAGGAGACTCGTATGACCTTTATACGAACGTCTCCTGGCGTTCGTAAGGTGTTCGTAAGGTGCTCGTAAATGTACGTACACAATTTATGCAGTGTCTTTTTTTTTTGCCACCCGACAAAATATACATCAAACATTGAGAATGCCGTCTTTCGAGAACAAAAAACTCGTAAGATAGCCGTAAGTCTGACGTGATAAGAAGTCAAGGCATTCTTACGAAAGAAAAAATAAAAAAATAAACGGCGTTCGTACGATGCACAAAGAACGTGAGAAACTATGCCCCATCTACGAATCTCTACGAACTCTGGAATTCGTACGAACCTTTGTGACAGTAGCTTTACGTGTCATGAAATAAACTTCGAGGTTATGACTGCTTGCCCGGCTTGTAGTTCAAAATGTTAAATACTCGTTGTTTCGGTCACGTGGGAACCCTCGTTTTTGGTAGTGGATTGTTGTTCCACGGTCACGTGTTTATAATTATAACGTCACGATGGTTATGCAGACACAAGTCAATATTAATACTAATATTGTTATTATCATTATTGTCATTTTTATTATTATCGACATCAACTTTATCATTATTATACCAACAAAATAAACATTCAAAAGCTTTTCGTCGAGATGTAAGAAAGGATCAACAATATTGTAAATGGAATTGTGTTGTGATAGAACTGAACCAAATCTAAACATATATTCATCAAGAATATATTTAATCTTAATACTATGCAAAATGTTAAGATACAAACAACTGGTTGTAATAATCATTAGCGAATAATTCAGAATGAATTTGAAGAATTGTGATAATGATTATGTAACTTTGTTATACAACGCATGATGCACTTTTACAGAAAACAGTGAATCATGGTGAACATAGGGATGAGAAAAAGGGATATTTTGATACATATTACTGCTATTTACTACTATTACGATAACACTAACTACTACCATTACTATTACTAGGCATGTAACTATTCCTATTACAGCTGCTGTTGCGATCACTGTTAATATTACGATTACTATTATATACTTACTATCATTATTACCATTACTATAACTTTTACTATTATATCACTATTTGTATTACTATTACTAGTAATTACCATTACCAGTAATTGATATTACTAATACTGATATTATCACTCTTACTATTTGTATTACTCTTACTATTACTATTACTATTACTAATAACTACTATAACTGATATTACTCTTTTGATTACTTATTTACATTGTTTAATTTGTGTGTACATAGGATTGGATCCAGCAGGACCCGAGTTTACTGGATATGGCAGCGAGTGTACCATTGACAAATCAGACGCCACTTTCGTCGATAACATACACACCGATGGAGAGTTTACAGGAGCTGGACTTCTTGATCAGGTACGAGGGGCGTTCATTTTTTTATTTTTTTTTTAAGTTCCAGGTACTTCAATTTGAAAGGCTGCTCTAATACCTAAGTGGGGTGCTGCTAAACTTAAATTTTGTCATTTACGTCGCCTGTTCCTTCAAATTCGGGCTATGAACTTATTGAACGCCCAACGTAAAACACTAATTGCGTAGTGTAAAACACTAGTAAAACACTAATCGCCATGTGACTACTTGCCGCAGTTTAAAGGGAAAGTCCACCCCCAAAATAAGTTTGTTTCGATAGAGGCAGAATAATAAGAAAATCAGGTGAGTGAAAGTTTGAGCAAATTCTGAATGAAAATAAGAAAGTTATGAATTATTGAAGTTGTGAGCAATCAAATACAAATTGGCAACTCTGTGACTTATTATACGAGCTCTCCTTCATTTGCTTTGTGCATAATATTCCATAAAATTATGTTTTCTTCGTTATTGATGACGGAATATATATTTGTTCCTTGCAGGGGGAGTATAAAAACATATTTGCAATTATTATATTTAGGGTGCATGTATGGTTGAAATTTTTCTTAAGGGAAAATGAAAATTTTAGATTTTTTTAGTACTAAGCAAATGGAAGTTGAGCTCGCATTTTACGTCATAGAGTTGCCAATTTGTGTTTGATTGATCACAACTTAAAAAATCCTAACTTCCTTATTTTTAATCGGAATTTGCTCAAACTTTCACTGACTTGTTTCTCTCATTTTTCTACTCCTATTAAAACTAACTTAATTTCAGGGTGGACTTTGAATCTCCGATCATTTGTCCCTACCACGTTGCAGAACCCAGCGCTACAAACAATCGACAGTTCCCTCTCTTGTTCGTTTGCTAAATTCAATCAACTGAAATCTTGTTAGGCCTGTTTACAATTTATTGTCATTTTTCGAACTCTCTCCCTCTCTCCGTCTCTCTCTCTCTCTCTCTCTCTCTCTCCCTTTATCTAGCTTTTTCTCTCTCCTTCTCCTTTCCCTCCTCCCCTCTCCCACCGTTTCTCTATTTCTGTCTTGTATTTTCTCTTCTCAATTTTCTGACAATGTGATAATTACTCATGAATAATTTTTCACCAATATTATGTATAGGTCATTGACATTCACCAATTTTAAACAGTATAATAACAATTCCATAATGGCATTCTTATTAATGTATCATTTGACATTTCCGTATTATGTGCATTTTACTTTTACAATGCTTCATTAAGCTGAATCAACTCAATTCTCGTTCATTTGCTTACATTTTTTTGTCATAAATTGAACTCTCTTTTCTTTTTTCTCGTTATCCTTTCCCTCTCCCTCTCTTCCACTTTTCACCCTTATTTCTTCTTTCTTCTCAATTCACTGACAAACTGATTATCACCATTTTATAACTTACAATCTTTTTTTTCTCTTCATACTTTAAGTTATTACTGAATTTTTAAATCAACTGCACTGTAAAAAAATAATAGTCGAAATAATTCAATAAAATTGAGGAAAAGAATTGCCTTATTTTTATTAAGTAAATATTACCTACGGCATCTTAAGTAGAATTTACTTATTTTGCTGAATAAATTTTTACTCAGTTAAATCGAGTTACATTAACGTAAATAATTTAAGTATTGTAATCATTTTAGCTAATTTAAAAAAAAGCTATGATAGGATTACATATTGCACGATTTGGTACCCATCTAATCTAACAAGTAACATCCACTAATCATTCACTACTTCTATTTAAGATTAATCACTAATCACTAACACATACGCTTCATTTCGACACATATTGAAAGGCTCCAAATTTTATATATACTTGATCGTAGCATCTTAAAAGGAAAATTGGTTGACAATTTCCTGAAATATCAAGTTTTGATTTGTTTTGAACTGGGTAAGAATTAAAAATTGTCTTGTCTTTGCTTAGCCATGTTAAATGAATTAGTAAATGTTTTAAAGTCCTTAAATTTTCATTCAACCACAAAAAAAGAATTGTTTTATTTTAAAAAGAGTTTAATTTGGTCTTAATGAATATTCATAAATTATGTAAATATTTCTATTACGCACTGCATCGGTCCTTACTTTAAAAAGATAAGAATAATCAACATAAATTGTTTGAGTAATACGTATAATTTCTGATTTTGAGTAAAAATTACTAAATTAATACAAGCTAAAATTACTTAAAGTTTTTATGATTTGATTTTACTTAAATATTCCACGTATGTTCTACTAAATTGAAAGTTTGAGTTAGCAAGACTTAAATTTAGTGCGTAAGTGGCAAAACTAATGTTTTCAAGTAAATTCTACATGGAAAAAATACGTAAAAAATTACCAATGAACAATTTTTTTTTTACAGTGTGTTTTTATTGCATTTTTACATGATACAATGTGAGCAATGTACTTTAACTTATTACTGAATTTTTAAATGTACTGTTTTTAATGCATTTTTATATGATACATTGTAAGCCAATTATTGTTAGTCTTTGGACTTTTTATTTGGTATATTTGTAATAAAACCGAAATTGAATTGAATAGCTACAGGGGGGCGAAATAAGAAAACAAAAGTACAGAAAACTACAAAAATATGAAAAGGTGAGAGAGGAAGGAAAGTGAGAAAAGAAGATCTTACGGCCCATCACACGCCCTCCCCAGAGTAGGAGCTGTGTGGCGCGAATATTTTTTACTGTAGGATGACACAGCAAAATCATCGGATTAAGTCCTATGCAATGAATATACGTAAACCTAATAATTCTTCATGCTCTTTCTATGATAATAAATCCGTGTTGATCAGTAACCTAAAATTTGTAGAACGAATGTGGTTTGTGATTTTGGTTAGGGTTCGGGTATTATTTTTGTTTTCGGATTTAGGGTTAAGGTTAGCATTAGGATTACAATTTGGCTTCCGAGTTCCGATCGATACGAGTAATGCGATTGATCTTTGGTCAGACTGAACACACATGTAGCTTTCATTTAAATCTTCACTTGCCATCCTATATAGATATATTCGCGTACCGCCCCCCCCCCCCTCCCCCTTCCCATTGCACCGATGTCCCTTTATTGTATGGACCCACGTTACTCATAAACATGTTGGTTTATAAGTTCGTGCGTTACGCCACTGATAAACACAAAAAACTCAAAAAATCTATTTTCATGAAGCCCAGTTTAATTGTTGTAGTTCAAAAAACAAATTTAACTCAAATTAAATGAAATCGCAAATGAAGCGATTCAAACCAGATAAAATCCATTCAACATAAATCAATTTAAATTTTGAATGAGATGAAGGCAAATCGAATCGAATCAAATCAAGTCACAAAATGAAATTAAATGAAATCAAATCTAATCAAGTCCAATCAAATCAAATCAAATCAAATCAAATCGAAACGAGTCAAATCAATTAAAATCAAGAGAAATGAAATTAAATCAAATCAAATCAAATCAAAGCAATTCAAAAAAGATTGGAAAATGGTATCACATGAAATCACCTTAAATAAAATCGAATATTTATTTTCTTTAAAGGAGCTACACAAAGAAAATTCACTAACAGCTGATAATTAGAACAAATTACATATCGGTGGAAAGATTTTCTCTTGAAAAACACGAATGATTTGCTGAGAAATCATATAGATATCATGGAAAGGCATAAAATGCAATTTTTCAAGACCCTTCTTAGACCCCCCCCCCCCCCCAAGCGCCCCCGAACGTAAGCCAAACACACGAGCGTAGCGAGCTCTGAATAGTGACGTCACACACTGGACAAACAGCTCGGTACCGGAGTCGCGCGTGGATTAGTCTGCAGCTAGCCAGCCGTGTCCCGTGTGTGACGTCACAAATATTGACGCTCTACAAAGGACCGCTGAAGGCAGAAAATCTGGATCTCAAAACTAATATTTTTGAGAGTTGATTACTGCGGGCCCCAAACATATTTTGAAGAGGAGAGTTGTTGTATTTGATCAGTAAGGCTTCCCCTTTGCAATGATATGAGTTTTGCATCAATTCAAAACACTTTTGATTCTTCGTGTGTCTACTTTAACGTTGCAGCTAGGACATCAGGATTTCTACCCAAACGGAGGAGAATCCCAGCCAGGATGTGAGGGTACGAGCATTGCGGCAGCCTGTGATCACATGAGAGCTGTATATCTCTTTACAGAGAGTGTATATTCTAGTTGTAACTTCTCGCCCACCAAGAAATGTACTAATTGGAGCAGCTACCCCAACTGCAACAATTGTGGCACCTGTCCGGAGATGGGTTACGGTGCCTTGAAGAGTAAGGGCCAAGGAGCCTACTATCTCACGACAAATAGTAAATCTCCATACTGCAAGTAGCGAAGATCCATGAACTTCTATCTCACGACATATAGAGCATATCCATTCTGCAAATATAGCAGGTCCATGAATTTACTTTGTCACAGTAAAAATAGTAAAAAATGTCTCACTACAAATATAAAATATCCATTCTGTTAGTAAATCCGGAATGAGAGGTCCAAAACGTACATTGAAGAAGAAAGAAAGGACATCAACACAAATTTAGGAATAATATACTACTAATAAATTCATGATAGACGTGTGTAAAATCATTAAAACCTCCGTCAGTGCAGGGAGGTGGGAAGCAGGCCAATGAAAATGAGACTAAATAGTACGAATAAAAGAGTTTATATCTCATGTTACAAATCATTTTAAGTAAAATAAATTAGGGGAAGAAAGAAACATGCCCATACTTTAATGGTTTTGATCAATTTTTATAAGCCATTTTAAAAGTCACATATCCAGCCGATGAGGGTTTTTTAAATGTAACAAATAAAAAAAAGACAACAATTTCAATTTCAGAATGAAAAGTAATAGTAATATTGATAATGATATTGATAATAATGATACTAATAATAATAATACGAGTAATTATAATGATAATGATAACTATACTAATAACAATTTATGTTAACGTTTTAGCCCACCATAGGCTATTTCATTGAGTCAATAATAATTATAATTTATGTTGCTTTAAAGCCCCACTGTACTACTTGTAGCTACTTGCGCCCTCTATTTAGAAAGCAATGCCTAATCGGTGACCATTGGTCCCCCATGATCCCCTTTTTCTTATGTTATTTAGAGCTGAGTTGATAAAATAACCACTTGTCAGTGAGCTTGCAGGGTGGTCTAATCCCCTGCCAAAACTAGTACAGACGACCTTTAAGCACCAAGTTGGATGGTATAAAAACAAGAAAATTAAGCAAAATCTATAGCTTTTTGGAAAACGGGAGTTCTTGACAAACAACAAAGATCTGAGTCGAGGCAAGCATCGAAACTTTTTAGTGCCCGCAAAATAAAAATAAAAAATCTGTATTTAGTGGATGATTGGATAATTCATAATAAAAAAATTATGAGAAACCAGAACCATTTAAAAATGGCACATAATTATTCTACTCTTGTTTTTGTTTTCGTGTAGTTTCTTAATTTTCTTTTTGATCAGGTTAATAATCAGTTATTTCATCTAATTGCCTTTTCCCCTGATTTGCTTTGATGTTTGAAGTAGTTTCATTAGAAAGATTTGATTTTATTGGAATAATTTTTATTGACGCTAATAAAAACAAATATGGTGCGAATTCGATTATGACTCGGCTAATATTATGTTAAAAGTAGTCGATTTTGTATATGCTAATCAGTGTTTGTATATAAGCGTTGCTATTGGAGATGTTTCGTTGTATGCCATATTTTGTTGATTTGTTGTTAGGAATTTCATCCATTGCCATATCCACACTCTTTGTGATCTGCTGTGTTTTTTTCAACCATCTTTAACCTCTTGATGGGATGTCATCTCCGTACCTCATTGTTCTGTGTTGGGTCTTCCTTAACCATTTAAGAGTGTTAAGGAACTTGTATTTTGATTCATAGTGTCTACACATGTGCACGTACATGTAATTACAAGTGTACCATGCTTAATCGTGTGCATGTATGCGTGTGTGTGTGTGCGTGTGTGTTTGTGTGTGTGCGCGTGTGTGCGCGTGTGTGTGGGTGCGTGTGTGTGTGTGTGTGTGTGTGTGGTAGGAAGGGGTACCTACCTATATCTCTTCTTCCTTCCCTCCCACCCATGCACTCTACCTTCAAATGTCAAAAACAGTCAAACTGTTAACCAATTCAAAACCTGTCTTAAGACACATTTATTCCAAATTACTTTTGTTGATTAACTTACCCTGTTCAAATTGATGTGTATTTCATAATTATTGTAATTTGTAGGTTTATTTGCACTTTTTGTTTTCTTTAATATGTAAGTGTTTATTAGTCTATTTTGTTTGTTAGCGCTTAGAGACTTCGGTGGTAATCGCTTTATAAGCAACGTTTTTATTATTATTATTATTATCCTCCTCTCACCCCCCCCCCCAACCCCAACCCCCCTTCTCCCCCTCTCCCCCTCTCCCTCTCTCTCTCTCTCTCTCTCTCTCTTTCTCTCTCTCCCTCTCTCCCTCCCACTCTCTTTCTCTGTCTCTGCTATTTGCTCTTTTGTTTAGCCTAACTTAAAACAGAAGAAAATCCTAATTTACATAACGTGAGTTTGTTTTATTGTTTATTCAATTCATTCTTATTCCAACGTCTTCGAACGCCAGCGTCTGTTTTATAATCAATATCATTATTTGAATTTGCATACTAAGCGTTAGATAAGTTTTATCAATTATTCATTGAAGTAATTATCTTCGGTAATACAGATGTAAAAGTATAAAAGTGAAATAGTTTAAATTACTGAGAACCCCTTTTTTTCACAATTTTTTTTATTTTATTCTGCTAGCCTGCCCGGATCGGGAAAAATTCGTGCATATTTATCGAATTTCTGTTTTCAGGAATTTGAGAGAACAACTTTATAAATGTCATCTCGATATTATTAAAAAATCAATTTGTGCCAGGACGATAAAAGCTTCCTGCGTGGCATGCGCAGAGTTTCGTAGACAGGTCTTTATTGACAAATACAAATTGTATTTACAATCAAGAAAGGATAATCATCCAACAAAGTCTATACTACACAATTGTTGGCAATACGAATGTAATAAATGGAAAGAGAATGAGGGTCCTCTCATGAATAGAACCTGCACTTTAGAAACACCAAACCTAGAAAAACAGGCAGATTGTATTCCTCGCACTCCCCCTTGGCATTTTGTGAAACCAAACGTCTCATTCTGTATACATGATCAAGTGAAAAAGACAGAATCGCTTCCAATACAGCAGTTAAACTGTGTATTGGAAAATATTTCAATAAAATGGAACAACCACTTGAAAATATATACAGATGGATCCAAACTTGATGATGGTCTAACAGGTGCAGCCTTTTATATTCCAAAATTTAAGATAAGTAAAGGTTATAGAATAACCCCAGTATATATTATCAATGCTGAACTGACAGCAATCATCCTAGCATTACAATGGATAGAGGACTATCTCCCAGTTTCTGTGGTAATATTATCAGATTCCATTTCAGCCTTGCATGCTATTAAAAACTTGGACAAATCTTGTTTAGTTATAGAAATATCGGAGAAATTGACACAATTAAGCGTTTTTGGTATAGACATACAGTTTGAGTGGATACCTGCACATTGTGACCTACTGGGAAACGAAAAAGCCGACAGTTTGGCTAAAATGCAACACAAAAAGAACACATAGATGTAACTGTACCACGGAATAGGTCTGAATTAATTAACCACATGCGTCATTTTTATCAGCATTTATGGCAAAATCAGTGGGAAACAATAGACAAAGGTAGATTCTTATTTCAGATCCATCTATATAAATATAACGAGACTTATTAACTTATCTGTCTTTTGTAGAAAAGATGAAAGATTATTACATCATTATGAGAATGGGAAAATGCAAATTAAACTTTTACAAATTCAGTATTAATAAATGTGAAAATGGCCTTTGTGATTTTTGTCATGATACTGAAACAATCGAACGTTATTTATTGGTGTGTAAGAAATATGTACGAGAGAGGAAAAGGTTGTTTTCTCGGTTGAAAATTAAAGATAAGAGTTTAAAGAATTTACTGGGGAATGAACATCATCTGCACACTCTGTTGGCTTTTATAAAAGCTACAGGTAGATACCCATCATTATAGCTAACGAGTTATAATTAACTCTCTTGGAGAGGAAGGGAAGGGAAAGTATAGTTTAGCACTGCACAGTTAACCCCTATTGTTAGGGACTTTTAGATTGAGTGGACGAGAACACGACGAACGCCGACTTATCATGCGTGTCAACGTACTCAACTGCTTATGTTGACTACAATTATAAATCTTTTAGATTGCACTCGACGATATACATGCATGCAGTAAGTAACACTATGAACATGACAAAGAAAGGGGACAAAATATACAGTTCCTCATTCTACCCTCAACAATATACGGAGCCCCTAAGGGGACATAAAACGATGTGAGAAATTATTTTTTATCTCGAGGCTACGACTTAGTATCTCGAAGCTACGAGTTAGTATCTCGAAGCTACGACTTAGTATCTCGAAGCTACGACTTAGTATCTCGAAGCTACGACTTAGTATCTCGAAGCTACGACTTAGTATCTCGAAGCTACGACTTAGTATCTCAAAGCTACGACTTAGTATCTCGAAGCTACGACTTAGTATCTCGAAGCTACGACTTAGTATCTCGAAGCTACGACTTAGTATCTCGTGGCCACGACTTAGTATCTCGAAGCTACGACTTAGTATATCGTGGCCACGACTTAGTATCTCGTGGCCACGACTTAGTATCTCGAGGCCACGACTTATTATCTCGAGGCCACGACTTATTATCTCGTGGCCACGAGATAATTAAGTTGACACATGTGCGCATCATATCAGCGGCTAGTACGTACATGCTTGTTTGGAGCTAGCTAGCTAGCTGGAGGTAGTAGTACACATGCAGGCCCTGAGTAGGTGGGGGGGTGGGCAGTCGCGGATCCAGGGGGCCGAGCGCCCCCCCCCCCCCCCCCCCCGCAAAAAGAGAGAGAGAGAGAGAGGGAGGGAGAAAGAAGGAAAGAAGGGAAAGGGGAAAAGGAGAGAAAGGGAAAGAAAGAAGAGGAAGAAGAAATGAAAAGGGGGAAAAGAAGGAGATCGGGGGGCCGAAAGGGCCTTGCCTCCCCCCATAAAAAAAAATAAGAGAGAAGTCAAATAATGAGGTGTCAAAATTTGCTCATCTGATCGTAATTAAAATGCCTAAAACCCCTGAGTTTCTGGGGGCTCTGCTCCCTGGATTCCACCTACGACCCTAAGGCAGGCACCTGGATGCCCATCTGACGGTAATTTAATGCCTAAAACCCCGGAGCTCCTGGGGGCTCCGCCCCCTGGACCCCACATCAATTCGTGACCTGCCAGTGTCAAAATATGCTCATCTGACGGTAATTAAATGCCTCTACCCTCTGAGATTCCAGCCCTTGACGCGGCCGCGTGAGGTCCAGTGGGCGCAGCCTCCAGAAGCTCAGGGGTTTTAGGCATTAAATTACGGTCAGATGAGCATATTTTTATGCTCGAGGCCCCCGAGCCCCGCCGTTCCGCGGGCCCTGACAGTCATGTAGGCCTCTAAATAAGCATATTTCTTGCCTGACTGTAAAGGGATGTTCCTTTGTCTTCCTGAGGAACTGTTTATTTTATGCGCACGCGGCATAGCTAGTACCGGTACGAGATTTTGGAAAATCAAGGTTGACGCATTCTCGATCGCCGACTGAGACGACATGAAGCATACGCAGTGCCTTAAAATGACGTCACACGTTGCAGTCAAAGCTGTAAACGTGCAAATCTAAAAGTCCCTATAGGGACTTTTAGATTGAGTGGACGAGAACACGACGAACGCCGACTGATCATGCGTGTCAACGTACTTAACTGCCCATGTTGACTACAATTAGAAATATTTTAGATTGCACTCGACGATATACATGCATGCAGGAAGGAACACTATGAACATCACGGACAAAGACAGAGGACAAAATATACAGTTCTTCATTCTACCCTCAACAAAAGAACATCACTTCACTGCTATTATATAAAAATGTGTAGAACAGGTGAATATGCATGTGACACCTGTTCTACACATTTTTACATAATATAGCAGGGAAGGGATGTTCCTTTGTCTACCTGAGAAACTGTATATTTTATGCGCACGCGGCATACTAGTACCTTGAGCATGTAAAGGCGCTATATAAATATCAATATGTATGTATGTATGTACTATATTTAGGAAAATCAAGGTTGACGCATTCTCAATCGCCGACTGAGACGACGTAACGCATGCGCAGTGCCTTAAAATGACGTCACACGTTGCAGTCAAAGCTGTTGACGTGCAAATCTAAAAGTCCCTAATATGACATGACTGAGACAGGTTTTTAAAAAATCTTTCAACAATTAAATGTCTGGAATGGTATATAGAGCATCTGAACAATGTTACCAAGTCCCTTTTAAGGTGTGTGGTATACGCGTACAATGGTGGACAGAATCTGCATACATGACTGTGCTTGATTTGAATCGCATAATCAGGTTTATTGGGGCATGCAATGGCTTTTGTATAGTGGCTTACGTGATGGTGCATGTGTGCGCCTCTTTGTGCCGTGTGTCCGCCCCCCCCCCCCCCCCTCTGTTTTTGCTTGCTTGTTTGTTTTTATTAATTTTTGTCAGAGAACTTTGGAATGGAAAAGGGCAAGGAAACACAAATCTGTGAGGACTTTTTTTAGTTGTCATTGTATTTCTTTTTTATTTTGTGTATATATTTGTTTCCGCTTGTCAAAGGTTAGGAGTAGGTGAGCACCGAGTCGATAACAAGTGCCTAGGTGCTTTGAAAAAATCAGGTCTGTAAGGTATGACCTCATCATCATCATTTGCGACGTTACAGTAATAATGATACTACAAATTATGATAGTATGAATATAATTACATCCATTCTCTTATCGTGTGATTCAGTAGCTTAATAATCTTAGAAACTTTTGTTATGTAACTTATTCATCAGCTTATGACATATTCCTTATACAAAGGACACCAATGCCATCCAATCATGAAGTATGGTATATACTTTAGAACCCATAATAAGCCAGTACAATCTGATATAACATTGAAAATATATGAAAATTACTGTGATCGAACGGAAAACCGATTGGTCTGACCATGTCAAATATTATGATTCTAGGACACCTACCCCCTAGACATCCATCCCCCGGATAACAGCCCCCAGTCAACTACCCCGTACGACAACCACTCTCTAGGACAACTACCCCCTACGACAACCATCCTCTAGGACAACTACCCCCGGATAACTATCCTACGGGTAGTTGTCTGGGGGTAGTTGTCCGGGGGTAGTTGTCCTAGGGGTTACTTGTCCGGGGGGAGTTGTCCAGGGGTAATTGTACTAAGGGGTAGTTATCCTAGGAGGTAGTTGTCCTAGGGGGTAGTTGTCCTAGTGGGTAGTTGTCCTAAGGGGTAGTTGAATGGGGTGGTGATCCGGGAGTGGATGTCCAGAGGGTAGGTGTCCGGATACGCAATTATATATATCTAAAACAATTTCACGCAATGTTGGCGTTCTGTCTAAATTGAAATGCTATCTACCATTGAACGTTCTATTCATAATGTATAATACTATGCTACTTCTGTATATAACATATTACTGTAACTATGGGCGAATTCCAAAAGTCTGAACAATTTTAAGATATCAAAAGGCGATACGTATACTGGTTCTCGCTAACACCCCTTCTCACCCCTATAATAAAAAACAAAAATGTTACCCTCAAAATTTCGGATATAATTTGTTTTCAGACTGCATTGTGTATGTTTACCACGGCCAATTGCCTCCTGGCTTTAATTGCCCTTTTAAGTAAAACAAAGATGTATATTCCTATCTCACACTATTAGACGGTCAAATAATTTGTTCCACCTATCCATAATCCCAAAACTGCTACGGCACTTATTACATCAATTATACATACAGTGTAGTGGCACTGACATATTGAAGTCGATCCCTGTCTTTTATTCAAATGATATTCACTCAGGGTTTGCATGCACCCCCTCCTCTCCATATCCCTAAAAATTCCCTAAACTTTTACCGTATTACCTTTTGTCATCCGCCTTCGGCACTATGCGACTAGACAATGTTCCTTTTTCACAATAAATTGAAGTCTCTCTTTCTCTCTCTCTCTCTCGAAATGATTCCTTTATCTGTTTATTCTTTGTCTTCTTCAATACCATTTGTGATGGAATACCTCAAAGGATTTATGTGAGTTCTAGTTTAAACACGTTGTTGCAATTCAATGATGAAACAAAGGAGACATCCGTTCAACTCATGTTGGTTCCTTTATTGTGACACTGTCGTGGACCATTATTGGAAAGTGAAGAGAAAAAATTCAACAACTGTGTGGGATAGTTCCTGCAAAATACAACAAATGAAAACACTAAATACATGTTCTTGATATACGTTTAACACTTAGAAATCCAATTTCCACATACTCAAGTTCCATTCGTGTGTCAGTAATTCTAAACTTTATAGTTATAATAATATGCCAACTTTCGATAAACCACAAATCTTTAAAGAAGCATAAATGCATAACCATAGACAAAAGAATAATCAATAACACAAACAAGAAACTTTCTCAAGCCCTAAAATGAGACTAACAATCATGAACTTATCACGTTATCTCTAAAATGATATTCATCCGCACATTAAATCGTGCATGAAGAGGTTCTCGTAACTAAGATACCTTCACACGTACATACGCAAGTAAACATAGTTTGGTCTTAACTTATTCGAAGTCTACCCATGCTCATAACTAAGTTAAATTCACATATCATCTTCCTGACAACCATCAATTTTAAACTACTTTATCTTTTCACAAAGGAAAAGGTCTTCAAAAGACCGTCTTAACTATCAATCAAACTTTCAACGAATCCATGTTCGCGATTCGTTTCCGTCACTACACACATTCATATAGGCTATCGCTTCCATTGTGCGACTGTAATCTCTGCAACTTGCAACTACTTTCAGTGGCATTTTACAGCACTGTATTTTAAGAAATATAACTCAATGAATAAACATACCTTAAGGATTATCTAAAGAGTTCCCATCTCAACATAGAAATGCTGGAACTGCAAGCAAACTGCTAAACTGTTAGCGACTGTCGTCGCTGTTGGCGAACTGCCATTACGTAGATAACAACTATCGTCTTCCCCTTCTTCTCCAAACTATTTCTTCTAGTCTCGTCACAAGTCTTAAACATAACTTTCAGAACAAGAAAAGAGTCATTCCATGACACCATTGCTAAAAATTGATCAACCTCAACAAATTACTTGAACCATACAGACTACTTTGAGGATGATAATGACATATCGAGGGAAGATAGAACTGTGGTAAATGAGGTCTTCTTGTAGACTCGGATGCTTTGCCCGTTACGGATGGCGAGTAGACAGCCAGTACTTGTCACAATTGGTTCGGAAAATGACCCTGGTTACAGAGTGAAACAAAATATGAACAGGGGGAAATCAAACGGCATGGGAATTTGAAAAGGGTTATTCACAATAACCATATAATTAATTTCCCTTCCCGCTATATCCCCTATCCTTTTTTCTTTTTTTTCATACTTCATCTGTCTTTTTACAAATCTGAAGTGGCTGTTGATCGCAATTGCACAGAAAAATAGTTATGAAACATACGTCCACAAAATGCTAGAATAATGTGAGAGATAATAATGTATAGGCTACACAACGAGCTTACCTTTCACTTTGTACTCCAAAACACCTTTCCTGATGATAGTCCCATCTAGTGCAACCTCATCCATTCTGACGATATCACTGGCTTCTGGTTGGTAGCTCACATACAAGATGTCATCCAAAGGATCGGTTCCGCAAAGAGCATAGCCCCATTCTTTATGGTAGATTGTGGCGTCTTCGGTGCCATATTCGTTGATCACCGTGAACTCTGCTGGACCTGTGTCGACGACGAACTTCCCACCGGGTGTTGCATGGAGCTTACCACCGATCTTCTTACTGCTTAGCCCGATCTTCCTCTTCTTTAGTCCAATCGTCTTCTGCTCCAGGTTTTTTCCTGGTGTGCCTAAGTGACCTTTGACCTTGATGATGCTGTCAGCCCCATCATAAGCAACCATAAGGGCGCCTTTCTTATTCTCAGCTGCATAGACCGCCACAGGTTCATCCGTCTTGTAGTCCAACACTATTGGTGTCCCGTTCGTTGATGCCTCGTCCAGGTCAATTTGCGAGAGGTGTGCCTCATATTGCAACTCTGTCTTCGTGTTTTCACATGTTAAGATATGTTTGCCATTTGAGACACAGTCGGTGTAGTTACCTTTACCTTGAGATATGGGTTTTGATTCGCCATTTTGGAGGTTCATCGCATGAACGGACCCTGATGCCACATCGATGTAAACAACTGTATCACCTCCAACGTAAGAACATGGCCACGGGTCATGATTGAGGGGGTATTCCTGCTTCAATGTCCAAATGGTTGAAACCAGGTTATTCTCTCCCAGCTCGTCTCTTCGGTCAGAGACGGCCCACATAATTTGATCTACATGAGAGCCGAGCTGTTCCAGTGCCTTCATCGTCACGTCGGGTGATGGGATACTATCATCTAATGTCCACTCTCTTGTCTCATCTCCGGGAACAGAAAGAGATCTTGCCTGGCCACTACTTTTGGCCGTGCCTGGTCCATGCAGAGAAGCGAGAACCGCATCTGTCTTTTTCGTACTGGCGTCCTGTAGAACTGACAATTTCTTCATGATAATATCTTTGGCTTTTTGAACACGTTCCTCGTCTTTCTTCGCTTCTATATTGTTGCAATTCAGTTGTGCCTCCTTTAGTCTCTCTATTTCCTCGATTTTGACTTGTGCATCTTTCCTTATTTTGTCTTCTTTCTGCTGACGAGATTTTTCGATCTTCGTCTGGCTCCCTCCCGTAGACGTATTGACGCTCTGCTGTACGGTCTGGAAATGTTGCTGAATTCTGGCAATGCTCTTGTCAGCAAAGTTCTGAAACTGACACCATTCGTCCTCTTTGATCTTGATATCCTTAAGTCGTTCTTCATCATCGTGTTTGCGCTTTTGGATGACTTTCTTGAGTTCATCCTTCTCATGCGATGAGTGTGATGTCATTCCACACATCATACAAATTTCTCGCTTGCAGGTGTTGCAGAAAAGTTCCACTTTCCTGTCACTGTGATCGTCACACATACGACTGTTCGGATCCGACGGTTCAGGGACGTTTTTCCGACATTTGTCGCAAAGATGCATCCTGGTTGTGACTAAATAAGATAGATGGGAGCCTTCTTTCGGAGGGTCGCCACATTCTCCGCAACGTACTTTCTTATCAAACCCTACCGACATCTTGTATTAGTACACGGGACCTTATTATAAGTGTGCGCTGCCGCATGTAAGCTGGGATCCAGAATCAATAATGAAAACATCCAGATAGTCACCCTGGGCTTGTGCGATTCTTGTTTTGTTAGAAATTCCATGGGACAAAGAGATGGGATTCCCCATGTTTTTTTAAAATAACCTTGTTTCATTTTCACTGTCAATATTAATTCAATTGCTTGCATTTATTGTTAGTCGAAGCGTAATGATACTGAAGAGAGCTAGTGTCCCGTTTGAATAGAGTATAAAGGTGAAGTCCTATTTTGAGCTGATGAGTCATTTTGGGGGGATCTTTTTTCTGACATTGCGTGATGTTGGTGAAGAAAGCAAAGAAAGGTTCTTTATTGAAATCTCAGTTACGGAATTCATTACTTAATGAATCATAAATGTACGCTGTTAAATATCTCATGTGGCGCCATATTATTCTAATGTGGGCGAACATCAAGGACAGCGGCGTAGATACGGGAGGGGCATGGAAGGCACCCACCCCCCCCCCCCCCCCCCCCCATCGAATCCCCCCTCAAAAAAAAAAAAAAAGTAATAATGATGATAATAGTAATAAATAAATAGATAAATAAAGAGGTGAGAGCGAGGGGAGAGATGAAGGAAAAGGAAAAAGGCCATGATAAAATATAATGAGAACCATTGCTCAAAAACTCTCTTCAAAGATTATAATATTATGTGAATTAGTAATGTTGGGACAACATGATTGAGTCCTCGATGTAGCAGGTGGTGTCCAAGTAGAGGATGATAAGACATGGAGATAGGAGTGAAAGATAGAGGACGTATAGGAAAAGAGAGAGAGAGTATGTGTCATCTTCACTTTAAAATGCGGGCTCATTTTTTGGTGTAGCATTGAAAACTATGCAAATGAGACTGCCCAAAACAAATCGGTAGTGACTGTTTCATTGTAGTTTAATTATTATATATTACATACACTCGACTTTTTAACATTTTTTGGCCTGCATGGCTGGTTTTGTTTTGTCAATACATACACAAAAATGCTTGAATAAGCATTATGGCGATGTCAATGTCCTATTTGGTCTGTATTCTTAAAGTGTGTCTTTGGCCATTGCTACCTTCGTGCCTCCGACCTAGTGCCCGGTTGAGTTAATTATGTAATGCGGGATAATTTTTGTAGCATTGAGTAATTTTGCAAATGAGACTGCCCAAAACAAATCGTTAGTGACTGTTTCGTTGTAGTTTAATTATTATACATTACATATATCGACTTTTAACTTGAATGCCTGGCCGAGTTTCGACTGATTTTTATTTGTTACTATTGGGCAATTTTGGCCATCAATACCATGCTCGGTGTTCATTATATCATTGTCGATTTCACGAAACTAGTGTACTATCGCTTGTTTTTTGTTGATGGTTTTTCTTGTTTTAAACGTAGTGCGTGGCGACCATGTCTGTGGGCGTGGCCCGCGGTTCACGGTTAGATGATCAGCGACCCTCACCCGCTGGACTGGTTGCCATGCCGGTTGTCAGGGAGGGACCAACAAGTAGCGTTTGCGCTGCTCTGGCGTTTCGTTGCCTGGTCTGGTGGCTGGCGTATCGTTGGTATTTCGCGCTCCATGATGACGTGACTTAAAGGGAAAGTCCACCCTGAAATTAAGTTAGTTTTAATAGGAGTAGAAAAATGAGAGAAACAAGTCAGTGAAAGTTTGAGCAAATTCCGATTAAAAATAAGGAAGTTAGGATTTTTTAAGTTGTGATCAATCAAACACAAATTGGCAACTCTATGACGTAAAATGCGAGCTCAACTTCCATTTGCTTAGTACTAAAAAAATCTAAAATTTTCATTTTCCCTCAAGAAAAATTTCAACCATACATGCACCCTAAATATAATAATTGCAAATATGTTTCTATACTCCCCCTGCAAGGAACAAATATATATTCCGTCATCAATAACGAAGAAAACATGATTTTATGGAATATTATGCACAAAGCAAATGAAGGAGAGCTCGTATAATACGTCACAGAGTTGCCAATTTGTATTTGATTGATCACAACTTCAATAATTCATAACTTTCTTATTGTCATTCAGAATTTGTTCAAACTTTCACTCACCTGATTTTCTTATTATTCTGCCTCTATCGAAACAAACTTATTTTTGGGGTGGACTTTCCCTTTAATGTTATCATGTGGCGCGGTCTCTCCGCGGTATGCTGGTTCGCCGGTGTCTGGCGGTGTTTCGTCGGTGTGACGTGGATCGGCATGATGTATGTTAATTCATTTTATTTCAACTTAACTATTGCTTATTTGTATTACTTATGCTAAAGCCAAGGTATTATCATACCCCCCTGTAAATCCCTATTCTCATGTCAATCATAATCCAGTCCTTAATGCTGAACGTTGTTTCCTTCTCACCCCCTTAGGTATAGCACATAGGCTTACCCACCTTTCTCTGTAACTTAAAGGTAGTACGTTTCGAAAACAATTCATCACTGTAAATTTAAACGATAACAATACTCAAAACAAAAAAAATAAAAAAATAAAACTTTCTTAAATTACAAATTTCTAAGTTTGTTTTCATTTTTAATTAATGACCACGTTTGAACGCTGTCACCGGCCCCGAGTCTGTCTGATAGTCACGCACAAGTGAACATCATGTACACCCCCCTGATTTTGTTGGTTTTTGCGACACCCATTATAAATGCACTTCCACTCTTACACGCACATGCACGCACCAAACACATATGGCCCGAATTCACAAAGCAAGGTTTGAGCTCAGACCAAGGTTTGAGCTCAAACCTCCTTTTGTTTCGCCAAACCTCCTTTTGTTATTTTCAAACCAGGTTTGTAAATAACAAAAGGAGGTTTGGCGAAACAAAAGGAGGTTTGAGCTCAAACCTTGGTCTGAGCTCAAACCTTGCTTTGTGAATTCGGGCCATAGTATTCATTTATACTGGTCGCAATACCACATTTTTAATCTTAATGGCTTTAAATGATATTCTGAATGATCAAGTTTATACACCCCAGAGTAAATATTATACTACTAGTGAATTCAATTCAAATTTTAATTCAACGGGACCCAATAATAACCTTCACTGTTTTAGTTTATTAAACATCAATATTCGAAGCTTACAAAAGAATTTCGATAATTTTGAAGAATTTTTATCTATCCTAAACACATTTTCATTTTCTTTGATAGGACTTACCGAAACCTGGTTACACTCAACTTCTCCTCCAATATTCAACATTGAGAATTATGAATTTATTCATTCAGACCGTAAAAACGGAAAGGGGGGAGGTGTCGCTTTTTATTCTCGTAATGATGTACAATTTAAAATAAGACATGATATTCAACTGGAAGGAATAGAAACATTATTTTTAGAAATTATTGATGATAAACATAAGAATAGAATCGTTGGGATAATGTACAGACCACCTAACAATGTAGCCGACACATTTTTTGATGAATTAGAATCATGCCTTGAATTTATTTCTAGAGAAAATAAAGATGTATATATTATGGGAGACTTTAATATCGATATATCCTTACCTTTTACCGTTCTTGGCCAACACTTCACTAATTTATTATCTTCATTTTTTTTTAAACCTCTCATTAATAAACCAACTAGGATTACAAACTTAACACATACTATAATTGATAATATTTTCTCAAACGTATTAGATAATAAACAGAATGGAATAATATATTATGATATTTCAGACCATTTACCAATATTTACGATAGGTCCTAATGATAAACACCTACAAATTCCCAATAAAGAACATACAACACGACGTAAAGAAACCAAGCGTAATATTGAATCCTTAAAGATAGACTTGAGTCAAGAAGATTGGTATGATATTTATTTTGAAAGAGATGTGAACAGTTCATATGAAAAATTTATAAACAAACTTCTTTGTCATTATAATAAAAATGTGCCCCTCTCAAGAATTAAGTCAAATAAAAAGAAAAATAAACGACCATGGATTACTCAAGGTATACTTAAATCAATATCTACCCGAATTCGTTTATATAAAATCTCACTTCGATCACCTACAAATCAAAATCAAAATAAATATAAAAAGTACCGTAATAAATTGACTTCAATTATTCGTTTATCACGCAAATTATACTATGGTAATAAAATTGAAAATAATAAAGATAATAATCAATCATTATGGCAAACAGTTAATGACATTTTGGGGAAGAAAAAGGATACTCCAAATAATATTGAATTTAATGATAATGGGCATCACATAGACCCAAATGATGTTGCTGAGGCATTCAATAAATACTTTACTAATATTGGACCGGATTTAGCTTCCAAAATAATCAATGAAAAGAATGATTTTTTAAAATACTTAAATAATAACGTTAATCAATCCTTATTTTTTAATCCAACAAATATTCAAGAGATTTTAGAAATTGTTCGTTCATTAAAAAGCAGTAAATCTAGTGGCTACGATGAGCTAAGTGTATCTTTATTAAAACAAATAATTCACTTCATAGCTTCCCCGTTATCACATATCTTTAATTTATCTCTTTCCCAAGGGGTTTTTCCCGACCCACTAAAAGTTGCAAAAATAATTCCGATATATAAAAAGGATGATTACTCTAAAGTTTCAAACTACCGACCAATTTCTTTACTACCAAGCATTTCAAAGATATTAGAGAAAATAGTATATAAACGATTATATTCTTTCTTAGATATCAATAACTTTTTAATTCCTAATCAATATGGATTTAGAAAGAACCACTCTACTGATTATGCTATTCTACAATTATGTGACAAAATAACTGATTCCCTTTTTAAAAAAGAACACACTGTAGGTGTTTTTATGGACTTATCGAAAGCATTCGATACCATGGACCATCGTATATTAATACATAAATTAAAAGCATATGGAGTTAGAGGGATTGTACTTTCTTGGTTTGAAGACTATTTGCGTAATAGACATCAATATGTTATGTTTAAATCTACAACATCTAATATTTCCACCATAGAATGCGGAGTACCACAAGGCTCCATATTAGGTCCCCTACTGTTTTTAGTATATATGAATGATATTGTTAATGCATCACCACTCCTAACATATGTTCTGTTCGCAGACGATACCAACGTATTTTATTCGCATAAAGACTTAAACATTCTTATTACAACCCTCAATTTAGAACTAAATAAATTATCATCTTGGTTCAAATCCAATAAACTCTCTTTAAATATTAATAAGACTAATTGTATTTATTTCAAAAACATACACTCTAAACATGTACTTCATTATGATATTTTTATAGATAACATGCCCATAATTGAAAAAGAAGTTACAAAATTCTTAGGTGTAATGATTGATTCAAACCTAACTTGGAATAGTCATATTAACAACATTTGCATGCTAGTCTCGAGAAGCATAGGCATTTTATATAAATTAAAATATTATCTATCACAAAAGTCACTATTTATGCTTTACAATTCCTTCATTTTGTCATACATATCTTATTGTAACATAGTTTGGGGCAATAGTAGTAAGATGAAAATTATGTTAATATATCGTCTCCAAAAGAAAGCACTTCGTCTTTGTACACATTCACATTATTTAGCCCATACTGATCCAATATTTTGTAAACTAAAAACATTAAAAATCGCTGACATTCACAGTTTTCAAACTGCAATCTTTATGTATAAATGTTGGATAAATACTATACCTTTGGCATTTCGAAATATTTTTGTTTACAATAGTGATATACATTCTTATCCCACACGACACTCATCTGATTTCCACTTAACAAACCCCAAAATTATTATGGCCTATAAATCGATAAGACATCATGGTCCAGACATTTGGAATGCTTTACCTGACAATATTAAACACTCTGCAACTCTTTATTCATTCAAAGCATCTACGAAAAAATATTTAATATCTACATATTCAAAAACAGTCATCATAAGGGTCTCAGAGGTTTTGATTGTTTATTTAAATTAATTTTAGATGACCAGTTCATTAACAATACGAATCGAACACTTACTTCACCTGCACACACCCACTTGCACACACTTGCACATTTTTCTTCTTTTTTCTTTTTTCTTAATTTCTTTCCACTTTTTATTCAGATACTTTCTGAACAAAATCTTTATATGTGACTCTCTATTCCCCTACATTCTCCTAAAAACAGCGCCATGTACCCCCCCCCCCCCCTTTCCCGGCTGCTATCGCCTCAAGCTTCTTTGCTTATGATAGTTGGCCTCTGCATTTATCTTGATTAATTTTACTTACCTCCATACTTTCAAGCTTTCAATTATGTATTTTTTTTTTTTTTAATATTTTATTTTGTGTGTATTAAGTTGTCACTCTTGATGTAAATCAATTATATTATATACTATAATTGTTATTTGAATGTTTTATATTTGATTTATCAATAAATGCAGAAACATCTGCTAAAAAAAATGCAATATTTTCTCTCTATAAAGTGGCAAGGGTTAAAAGCCCCTTAAATTTAGACCATCTAGTACAGCCTTTTTTTTAACCAGGTCGGCACCTCGAAATCGATATTTAATTTATACCGCAACAAAGTGTCTTTTTTCCCTTCGTTCGCTTCAATTCTTGCAAAATTAATCAATCAATATGATTGCTGGCAACAAGATGACCGAATATATCATTTCCTATTTTCATTTTATCTAATATATATTGATGACTTATATATAATGACATGTTTATCATAATAAAGGTGCAATTGTTGTGCTCAACCGCTTCGCTCGCTCACATTATATGGGATCCGGATAGCATATTTTGAGCAAGAGGTTCCCAAGACCCTCACGCGAAAATGCGCCCCTACGTCTATGTATGCGAAGGATGAAAAACAAATCCTTTTTGATGAATTTTGGATTGGGGTGACGCCAAACTTGTTAACACCCAAAAGAGTGCCGTGACAACAACACAGTTTTAAAACGGTAATCTAGTGGACTAAAGGGTGGTGCCCCCATGACTGAGCCCACGCTACGCCACTGATTAGGCCAGCCTACCGTATCTCCTTGAAACACTTCCAAGATGAAATACGCATGAGAAAGATTCATAACCCCCCCCCCCCTTGACATTGGTTTTGTTATACATGTATTGAAATCCTCAACCACCCGCCCCCTCCATGTAAATGACACAAACATTTGAATTCTCCCTTTCTCCCTCACTCAAATACGCACAAAGTTACATGACAGCATTCAAGTCCTGAAACAAAATTTAGAGATAAATACCCGTATACACCCTTAAAAATCTATTTTATCTTTGTATGAAAGTTGTATCTATCGTCATAACTTTAAACAAGATAAAACAAGGTCCCATTGTTCCAAATAAGTCTGGGGAAAATGAGGGATCAATTAAGAATTTTTTTACCAAAGACATAAAAATAGTGTTTTTAAAGTTGACTTCTCAATATTACATTTAGTAGGCCTATGTTGCATTCTGTATAGTTCTTTTCCGAACCTTCACTGATATATTGTCCGGATAGTGTTGAAAATTTCATTTCTTAGTTCAGGGTATTATGACAATAATTCCTTCTGCTCTTCTTCATGCGCCGGAAGCAGTTGGGAGTTGGGGGGGGGGGGCACATGCCAGGGGCTCACCTTCCAGGGGCAGTGGCGTAATGAGCAAAAACGTTTGGAAGAGGGGGCAGAAGGAAAAAAAACACTCTTACATGTTACATGCAGCTCCCGCGGAATATTTTTCAAAGTGGAGTATTAACGGAGTGAGCGTAAATTTGCGTGGGGTCTATAGGGCATGAGCCCCGGCAGGGGGTCAAGGGGCTGAGCCCTTGGAAGCTCAGGGTTTTAAGGCATTAAATTAAGGTCAGATAAGCATATTTAGATACCTTATTTTTGACACTGGCAGGTCATTAATTGGCGGGGGTCCAGGGGGCAGAGCCCCCGGAAGCTCAGAGGTTTTAGATATTTAATTACGGTCAGATGAGCATCCAGGGCCCCACTAAGAGCCCTTGGTTGGGTCCAGGGGCAGAGCCCCCGCAAGCTCAGGGGTTTTAGGAATTTAATTACGGTCAGATGGGCATATTTTGATACCTCATTATTTTGTGACATTGGCAGGTCACTTATTTTTTTTTTCTCGCTCTTTCTTTCTTTTTCTCTGTAACATACTTTTTCTAAAAGTTAGGGGGGGGGGCTTGAGCCACCGAACCCAGCCGTTCTGCAGGACCTGACATGATCTCTTCTAAATAAGCATATTTTTCGCCCGACTGTAAATTTGGGAATTTTCCAACAAACGCATAAAAAAGCATGACTTACACAAAAATTGAAAACAAATATCGGAAAATCATGTTATTTCAGCAACATTTGTAAATCACAGTTATCGAATTAGAAATACCCCCCCCCCCCCCCATCAGTCCGCCAGCGTTTAGGGGCCATGTCTTCTCACACACGCTTTCCCATCCTCTCACAATATTTCCACGATATGCGCGTATCGCTATTATAAAACCTCTATTGATAAATATAGGTGGCATGCGGAATGTTTAGGAAATTCAATTCCTGTTAACTTTCCTTTTCTTTGAATGGAATATAACAATTCAGGTTTTTATTATTCTTATGTTCTTTTTGGTTAAAAATACAAACCACCTTCACTCCTTTACTGCTTTTCTTTCTTTCTTTTTTGGAGGGGAGGGCGTTTTTTTTTGGGGGAATGCGTTTTGGCCCCCCCCCCCCATTTCGGCGCCTATGCCTACCACTCTCCTCGACAATGATTTGGTTGGGTTTAGCTGTGATATATATAGGAAAACTATTTGTGTAAATCTGCGAATCTGTTACCTTCTATTGTTATCTCTGTTCTGTTTCAGTTAATTTTATTTCCCATTATGTATCAATGTGAACACTAAATGCATAACGATCATGCATTTCAAGCATAATATATGCCACTTGAAATGCGGACACAGAATAAAATAATTCTAGATTTGATTTTGATAAAATACTATTCGGCAATTAAGCATACTTTTAAAAAATATATCCTGTGATTTGGCTCTGAAATCAAATGAAAACTCAAACCTTTCCAGTGTTGTGTCATCATACACTGACTGAAGTGCATGTATATAGTTGGGGTCCAAACCTTTACTCATTATTTGTGTAACCCTGCTATTGTACATTCATTTTGTAGTTATCAAAACTTTTGCCAAAGTATATAAAAACAAATGAATTTCAAACATTTTTCTAATCCATCATGATTTGAAAATCTAGTGGCAACCCCCCCCCCCCCCCCCAACCAACCATATAGGTTGAGCTATGATAGATAGACTTTATTTAATACTTTATGTTGAATAAATGATAAATATAATATTTATTATGAACGTGCTTACAACTTGTTGTTATTATCATTATTTTTTAATTATTATCATTGCAATGTAGTTGTGTTAATAACAATATTTTGAATTTTTAACCTTTTAAATTTTATTATGATTTTAAAAATACTGGCATAAAAATAAAAGCCTAACAGTATCGATAGCATAGATATAGCGTTCAATATCGCTTGCTATCCCGTTGTCAACTCAACTTCTGACTTTCAGACAGCAAACCGGCCCGTTTGAGGTAAGAATTTTGATACATTCCTGCCATCTTTATTGCTTTTTATATGATTCTTTTTGTTGTAAAATGAGTATATGTCAATTTGGTTGGACATTTTGGTTGTATTTTATCGTAGAATATTGAATAAAATGACCTTGCAGATAAGCGTGTCGCTTCAGCGATGAAACTGTCTGTGCCTGTGCCAGTGTGGGACAGTGAGGCCTCGCCTCGACTTCCCCACGCAATGATGATGCATGTCCCGTAAACGTACGAGTAAGTACGTGCTCTGGCTTCTTCTTGCATTTGATAACTGAATGCCATGTCGTAACGTAAGTGTTGCAGGTGCCATGTCAGATCTCGAATCTAGTGTTAGGGATGTCATGTGGATAAATCATGGACATTTGCATTTGCTCCTGCGGTCTTGATGTAGCGAACAAACTTAAGAACTTTGCGCATTGATTGAGCGCTGTACAGTCATGACAGTGAGTGAGTTTACGCTCTCCCATTGGCCAATCTGCGCAAGTGGCTTCGAATTTAAGTGAGAGAGGGCCTACTTAACTTAAGCGCAACTTAAGTTCAATGGCAATGCCAATGCTTAAAATTACATCACACCAAGGAGATTTCGACATGTCATGTTTTTAAACTAGGCCTGAGTCATGTCGGGATTTTCATAAACCGGGTCCCGACGGCCTTGCACCGATCGGGACCCGGTGTCCGGAAATCAGCTCGCAGGATTTGTCACTTGCCTCTATAAAAAGCGCATATCATCAGTAATATGTCCCTTAAAAGTGACCTTTTTTATCAGTATAAATAAATCAACACATGCATACCTCGACACAGATTGGTATATTCTTCCATTTGACATTATTTTCATCCATGATTGGCGATGTTTAGTGCCATTATCGTGCCTCTCAAAGGAAAAAAACTCGAGCAAAAATATAAAGACAACATTCGAGCCGCCATTTTGATTCATGCAGGTTGAATAAATCGGGTCAAAAAATATGAATGTTAGAATAATAAAACGGCTTTCTAAAAAATTCTTCTTTACAACATACCGATCAAATAATTTGTTAAAGACAAATAAATATTTATCTCTTAATTTAAACATCGCATGCTTTTTTTTAAAAGCTGAAAATTACTTGGTAATCACAAGAAGTTTCGATACGGATAGCTGTTGCAAGGCAAGTTAAGACTAATCTCAGAAAAATGCGCAGTGCTCGTCGTTAGCTGTAAGGCGTGCCAGAACGAACCCAAACAAAGACGTGGTTGTAACGAGAAAAAATCATTAAGCTACGAGAGCACAATTGGAAAGACAACTACTCACGACGAGGAGCACTGCGCATTTTCCGAGACTAGTCTGAACTTGCCTTGCAACAACTATCCGTATCGAAACTTCTTGTGATTACCAAGTAATTTTCAGCTTTTAAAAGAAGCATGCGGTGTTCAATATCAAAGAAAAAATATGGTATGTTGTAAAGAAGCACTTTTTAGAAAGCCGTTTTATTATTCAAACATTAATGTTTCTTTCAACCTGATTTATTAATCCTGCCGAGAGACCCGGCCAGTACAGTAGCTGGCTAGTAGCTGGCTAGTAGCTGGCAAAAAACAACCCCATGTGGCGAACTGCTTTGCAATTTATATCAGCAGTTCAAATTGATTCAGGATGAGCTAGAATATGATTGGTAACAATTAAATACTTAAGTTTTAAGGTGGATTGATTTTAGTGGTGTGCAAAACTGCACTTTCTTACATATTTCTTTATTTTTTTTGGAGCGTCGGTTCTCAAAAAAGTAAAACGAAACCGGGACCCGACGGCAACGGTCGGGTCCCGGTGTGATCGACCGTACCGACTCAAGCCTATTTTAAACAGGTGACGCACTTCACACATAGCTGACGCACACACATCATTATTTGCTACCTCATAAAATAGACAAATCAACAAACGTTTCAGAATAAATTTCCAGTTTGTCTACCTTAAATATGACGAAAATGAGAATTCTTCAAACTCAAAAAAAGTTACGTAGAGTCTAAGACTTAAGTCTACGTGAAAAAATTGTAACATTATTAAGAGGGTTTGACTGAAATATCATGATTTTGGTATCGGATCAAACAGAAAATTGCAAGCCTTCTCCTCGCACCAATATCTTATAACATTGAATAAATGGTTGCCAGTGTTAGCCAATAAGAAGGGCCCTTGTCCGTTATTCGCTGAGATCGGATGAACGTTATGTGCATGGGCTAAATGTAAGCTAAAGTTCTACATGAATTTAATGAGGACTTGAAATTACAGCCGCACCCCATCGTCCGTACGCTAGACGGTTTTATGCAATTGTATTGTACAGCTGTGAAACATGTGAGAAAGTGTATATTATCAGTCTTCGTTTTGGGGGAAAATACTCCAAAAAAAATTAAAAAATTGACATGAAACAGGTAGAAACATTTACGACTTTTACATACACCATCTGAACAATTGATGAAGATTTAGTTGATTTTTTAGTATGTTTTAGTAGGGTATCTCCACGCCAGAGTTACGGTCAAAGTATGGATATGATTCTGAATTAGCGCCCAAATTCCAAATACAACTTACAACATTACAAGTGCAAACTACAAAACAACAACAACACAGTCGCCATTGTCACAGGAAATCTGCTAAACTGTAATCTGAGCTGACTTCTTATTTATGTACATACGCTGTAATAAAAAACCAAGGCTTTCCTGAAGTTCATGTCGTTGAAAATGGAATTTGATTACATTTACAATTCACACCATTTTGAGTGGAAATTAGATATTCTGCTATTGCTCTTTGGCAAGTTTAGGGAAGACTTTCTTTTGCGACAACCACCCAACTTGAAGAAGAAAAAAAATATTGGTACAGCTCAAACATGATAAACTAGGGTTAGATGGAGAGTATGGAGAGTAGTCTGAACTATCTATAGCTAATATATCGCCGATCAATCTCAACTCGTTCTCGTAGATATATCGGTAGCATGCTGGACTGAAGACCGAAGGATCAGAAGCTCAAATCCACCCAGAGACTACGGTTTCTTGAAGTTTGAAGTTTGTGAGATGTGATGTTCTGTGCAATGTCAGAATGTTTGCTTTGATTGACAGCATGCAAGAGTATGAATAGATTGAAAGAGGAATGGAAGGAGAGAAGAAAGAATGTTGGCTAGAGGTGGCTGTCACAAAAAGAAATCTTTCCACTCTTTACAATTAAATTAGTCTCGAGCTTTTTTACTTCAGAGTAAAATCTTTTCAGCCTAAAAAGTGGCGTGCAAAGGCTCAATTTGAGAATTATTTAAATATGTTATGACCGGAGGGCACAGCAATCTTCACTTTTTAGCTGGGTTGGCTTTAACAGCCTTAAAGGTAATACAAAGTTTTGGGAGATTTTTAAAATTGGCTGGATAGTGATTCTTTACAATTTTGATATATTTGGATGACCCTGTGGATGAAATATAAGCACTAGAAAATTTGGCCCTTAAAACACTTCTGCTTTCGAGAAAAATTGAATATCAAAATTTACCGGTGCTCCCGGTAAATTTTGATAAATTTCAAATAGCGCTTACGGCCATACAGTGGTACATGTAGCTGCGACCATGAAAATTTCAGAATATGTAGTTGTGATATCTAATTTCCAAACGGGAATAGCTAATCGGACAATTTTAGTCAATAACCATTGTCGTATAGCTTAATTAATATCTTAATCTTAAAAGAGGGAGCTATACAACATAAAGAGTTTATCATTTACAATTTCATAACTTTAGACTCCATTTCAACCGCAACAACGATCACTGAATATTGTAGGATCGCATATATATGTTCATTTGAACCAAAATGGCCTGCCATAGTTTAGTCTATTAAAGTTGAGCTTAGTCTTTGTGAAACACTCCCCTGGTTTAATACCAAACTGTTGTTTCATCCACTTGGCTTCAGCAAAGTGAGCAAACCCATTTTCCATCTTAAAAGCAATGCACAAAACGATTGCTCAGAGACTATGCTGACCAGTTTAAAATCCTGTCAGACAACCTAAATGCCTTTGTTCGTTTGTTACCTGCATTGTTGGTGCCTTGGTGACGATTCGTTTACTCTTACTTTTATTTAAACGGCAGGGGGAAAAAATTGTAAAATTAATACATAAATACCTACCCTTTTTATTGTGGTGATTTTATGTCCTACTGCACAGCACTCTGTTCTCCTTGCCACAAAAAATCATGTTTACGACAACAGTCGCCAAGAAATGGCGCTGCTCAGATTTTATTTTAATTTTTATTTTATATTTTTGCCGACGTTGTAGGAAGCACCCCATGCATGGTTCAGCCAGGAAGATGTAAGAGAATATCTTCCTGGTCCGACTTACCGGCTACGAAAACCCATGCTATTTTACTGCGAGTTGCAATTGAAGGCCCCAATTTGGGCTTGTGAACTGCTCACAAATAATAGTAACAATGTTGTTTTTAAAACTAAAGATGACAGACAAATTATCCTCCAAGTTCAAACAGAAATCTGGACATTGGCAGCTAGTTTGGTCCTAATTTCTGAGTGGTGAGTTGACAGTGACACCCTGTGTATGATTGAGCTGGGAAACATTTTTACTCACAGTACCATGACAGTGCTTTTCCGGGCACGGGTGAGCTTCGACCCGGCCAGCACAGTGCAAGGTGGAGAAAAAAACTTGGCAAAAAAAAATGGCGAGTACAAGAAATCATACTCGAGTAGTTGTCAACAGTGCGAGTGCTCGATTATTTGAGTACTCGTCGCAGCCTTACTAAGAAGTTATCTCCTTTTTAATGAACGTGTAATTTCCAGAGCCATTCAAAGCTTGTGATTGATCTTTCCTTCCAATTTTTTTTCTTCATTTAACATGATTGATACAACAGGATATAGAGGTATCCACTACATTGCGCCTCTAAATCTTCCAAGGACATTCAGATCTGTATTGTCCTTGCGGCAATAAGTTTTAATGCATTATCTATAGATCCAATAGTAATACTACATGTACATGGACTTCCTAAGTATTATCAGTAACGAGATAGATGGTTACTTGTCTTCTCTACATGGCACAGCACTCCTAAATGAACATGTAGA
>JAVYIG010015399.1:0-36146 GCA_035222895.1 Strongylocentrotus droebachiensis
ATAAAAGCATCTCATGAGAGCGGTCTTGGTTTTGCCTACATACAAAATGCTGCACACTCTGCATGTGATCAGGGGGCCCTTTTTTTTCCTTCAAAATGGCCACTCAAAATGGAGG
Organism: Strongylocentrotus droebachiensis; assembly: GCA_035222895.1. Taxonomy (NCBI): domain Eukaryota; kingdom Metazoa; phylum Echinodermata; class Echinoidea; order Camarodonta; family Strongylocentrotidae; genus Strongylocentrotus; species Strongylocentrotus droebachiensis. Next base: position 116 of record JAVYIG010015399.1, read on the forward strand.
CATGGTACAGTTTTCTGTGAAAAATTGACTATTTTTCAAGATGGCCGCCAGATTTTTAAATTTTTAAAATCAGATAGTGATCCATTTTAGCAGTGTTTTCATGGTTTTTTTCTTAACAAAATTAAATTACAAAAAAAAAGAAAAAAAAAAGGGGGGAGGCGACCTCCAAAAAGGAAGCGGGCAGGAACTAAACATGTGTATCTTTTTTAATGGCCTAAATGACCTCTACTGATTCACAACATTTCAAACACCACTGTACAAAACTTGACTGAGTTCACTCAAAAGTTCTTTAGTGACAATTGATGACACCTACATGTACTAAATAGCAGGTAAAGACAATCTTTTTCAAATTACCCATGATAACAAATATTCCTTAAAAATACAAAAACATGAGTCTGCCAAACAAGCCAGTCATCATTCTGTAATATTTTGGTCGCCACGCATGCGCGCAAAAGCACACTAAATCCTCATGTAAAATCATTAACACAAATCCGTCAAAATGCGTGACTAGACAGAACGGAAAAAACCCAGCGGCAGTATATTTACATGATTTGGAGCTGTGAATCGGCACAAAATTACAAAACTGAATTATTGCAGTCATGTTGTAGGTTAAAAGCATGATTATGGGGGCACCACATTCAATAGTTAGTATGATTCAACATTATTTTTCCCATGTGTAAACGTATGCAGTAATCAATGCCTCTCATCACTACAAATCAAAACGCATAAAGCCTGGAGGGCATAAAAGTTACCTGATATCTATAAAAGAGCTGACGGGGCTGTCAACCCTCCCGCATTTGGAGGGAGTCTCACGCCGCCCCAAAAACATGTAGCGGGAGACTAATATTTTCTCAAAAAAAAAATCACCCTCCAAGCAGTTTCCCAAAGTTGACAGCCCTGAGAGCATGTGCCATACAGACCACTCCGCACGCACGCCGAGTAGCCGAGAAGCCTGTTTCAAATCGGGCAAAGCTAGATTTCCATGCAATCATAACCAGGCTGACCAGATTCAACGTTAACAAAAAACAGAAATACAAAGTTGTAAACCATCCAGAGGCTCCTAATAAATTGGGTTACTGATTAATTAATTATATCATTACAAATTTTTATTCAGTTATGGATAACTGATTTTCTTATAAAACTGAAACTATGGCGTATTTATTCCATACACCAGTTTACGGTTACAACAGTGCCATGCGCTGACATGGGCGCAACTTTAATAGACTGGAAAACATTGACCTCTAGAGGTCAATTCTCGGGTAAATTAAGCAACGCCCATGCAAATATGTTGTGAGCACACAGCGCAGGCAGTGACGCAACAATACATGCGCATCTGGAAACATTGATGACACTGCCTGCGCTGTGTGCTCACATCATATGTGCATGGGCGCTATCTGAATTTACGCGATAACCACTGACCACTAGAGGTCAATGTTTTGTTTACCTGTAAATTAAAAATGGGGCCCATAACTGTAAACTGGTTGTATACTGAATGAACGCCATTAAACTAATACCAACAACAACAACAATACATACCGGTATCTGTTATAACACATCAAGGTTATACTAGGCCTAATTGCAGTATACCCTACCATATTGTTAGTCTTCAAACATTAGCCATAGATATAGATTGTGATTTTATTGTTTGCGATAACGGTGATACAGGTATTAAAGATTAAATGCAAGTGTTTGTAATATTCATTTGGTGGATGAAAAGTTGAATTATACGCCGTTTTGTGCGTCATTGCAGCGCTGAATGTGGTGTGTTCGTCAGAAATTTGTAACTAGACTGGTAGTGGTCATTGGTCGTTTTCTAATTTTCTATTTCTAATATTTGTCAAATTGTGGGTTCTAAATCTGTGCCCCCGTAAAACCGTGGTAAGGTATTCTGCAAATGTTCAGACTTCAGAATTATTAACTGTTTAGACGTCCAAGTTTCTCATTTTGCCTTGTATCACAGCAAATACACAAATAATTACATTCTGTAAATATGCACCATTTTAAGCATATTTCTAAAATATTTCATTGTTTACCATACATTTCACACTTTCAGTTTCATAACCCGGTTTTGTAGAAGTACACATACCGTAGCCTATACAGTGCGAGTCAAAAAAAGTCACACACACCCACACACGCGCACAAATGTTTGTTGATGTTTGTTGATATTTGTTATTTGATATGTAATACATGTGTGGCATGATTAATTTTGTTAGGGATGTTATTTGGATCTGCAAAGACCGAATTAATACCCAAATCCCAATTGTTTTATTCAAACATCACATAGATCTAAGCAACTTTGGCGCAAGTTGATTTTTGCACTCTTGCAAACAATGCCTCCTGTTCATCCAAGTGTGAACACATAGATCTACCACTCAAAAATGGTACCAAATGATTTGGAATAAAACACTCTTTCATAAGATGTATAATAATTTACTGTTGATAGATAATTTTTTTAATAATTATCGATTTTCTAGATGTAAACTTATTTTGGAAACACACTGTATAGTCACCACACATACGACCTAGAGGATCCGGGCTAACTCGGACCAGGGGACAACTCGGCCCAGCTGCAAAAACGGTCATTTTTTGTCATTTTACCCCAACTCTAACCCTAACCCACACATAGGAGCATCACTATCCTGGCTGTGTAGTAAAAGCTGTGCTTTTGATTCTCAACATTTCAAACACCACTGTACAAAACTCAACTGATTTCACTAAAAATCAGTACTTTAGTGACAATTGATGACACCTAAATAGCAATGATTTAAAAATTCAAATTGTAAGTCTAGTGTCAAAGTTTGCTTACAGCTGCATCGACATGATTGTGTACAGTCTATGCAATATTGTGTATGGGTCTAAAATACCCGCCTCACAGCAAGCATGCAGTGCTAGAGGTCAAAACACTTTATCATTGACTCTCTATGCTTTGCTGGAGTGCCCTAACCCTAACCCTAAACCTAAACATGCAAAAAATGACCGTTTTTTTGCAGCTGGACCAAGTTGTCCCCTGGTCCGAGTTAGCCAGACTCCAACCTAGAATCCGAGCAAACTCGGCCCAAAGCTGCCTACAGTAGCTGCAAAAACTGTCAATTTCTTACATTAAACCCTAACCAAACGCTAACTCTAACCCAAAACCTGCAAAATTGACCATTTTTGCAGCTGAGACGAGATTAGACCGAAAGCTTCAGTCTCTATAATCGTCGGTTGTTCCACTGAGACTACGTCTGGCTCCACTAGACCTCGGTTATACAGACTGAACGACTGCCTATACCACCACACGTTGAAGATATCACGGCTAGATTTTAGCCGTTAGGGCCCCTCCCACAAACATGACAAACTTGCCACGGCCGTATTGTTATGCCCCCAAAATCCCCCAAAATGTCATTTTACCTCGTGCATGTCCAATTTTAAATTAGGCCTAGGCTATAATACATCGGTTCCACTTACTAACTTGCTTGAAATAATCCGTTTAATGGTCCCTTTTAAGGAAATTATGGGTCAAAATCGACATCCATGTTGAAAATCTTGCAAGCCGTGTTAAACTCTCGCTGCCGTCAATCTCATTCCCTTCTAGTCTACGCCGAAGGCAAAATGATTATGAAGGAAAAACTGTGATAACGCCATTACGAACGTGTAGATGGCGCACAGTTTTTCCTTCATAATTCATTTTTGCCTTCGGCGTAGACTAGAAGGGATGAGATTGACGGCAGCGAGAGTTTAACACGGCTTGCAAGATTTTCAACATGGATGTCGATTTTGACCCATAATTTCCTTAAAAGGGACCATTAAACGGATTATTTCAAGCAAGTTAGTAAGTGGAACCGATGTATTATAGCCTAGGCCTAATTTAAAATTGGACATGCACAAGGTAAAATGGCATTTTGGGGGATTTTGGGGGCATAACAATACGGCCGTGGCAAGTTTGTCATGTTTTGTGGGAGGGGGCCTAACGGCTAAAATCTAGCCGTGATATCTTCAACGTGTGGTGGTATAGGCAGTCGTTCAGTCTGTATAACCGAGGTCTAGTGGAGCCAGACGTAGTCTCAGTGGAACAACCGACGATTATAGAGACTGAAGCTTTCGGTCTAAGACGAGATGTCTTTGAGCCAAGTTAGCCCGACAACACCGTAGACCTTCATTGATATAATCTAGTCTACGTTTTATAGGAACTCAGTCATACTCATAGTCATACTCCATACAACATGTAGACTTTATACATGCCAGTCTACATGCGCAGCTCCACACACACCAACATCGAACACCTTACTTCAATACTTGGCTTTGGGGCAGTGGCGCTTTCCATTAAAATAATTGTTACAAAATATAAACTCACCAAAATTAAATACGATAATTGTTACAAAAATTAGAACTTACCAAATATCACTATCAGTATCAGTTTCCACTAAACTGTCGGCAGGATAACGGGCATCAATTGAGAACACGAGAACAATCCACAAAAGGTCGAAGAAAGGCTCCAACTCGAAAATCTTGTCAGCATTCGATCGAGAACTTGTCTGTAATTTCGTGTGTATTGAATCAAGGCCTGCACTGCATGTGCGCGACGAGGTGCCGGTGACGTCGCATGCAGCATGCAAAAGCGTAAGCGCAGCAAGCTCAACGAACTCAAACCACAGAACTCTTAAATACGTATTTAAGAGTTCTGTGACTCAAACAAACCAAGCTGCTCTAATGTCAAAGGTTAAGGGAGTATGGTACGCCGAATGTACTTTTATATTTTTACACCACCATTATTTTCCACACACACACACACGTTGATAGGTATGACAAATATCATGAATCTTCATGACATTGTTTTTTTCTAGCAGTATCTCGCTTATTTTTTGCTCTATTTTCTCTCAAATTTTAGTTGACCAGCCCACCTATACTTGTTCCAAACAAGTATTATATGTCTAGTTATTATTTATCAGGTGGGCTGTATCTAATACAGACCACCTTATATTTTTGTTAAAATTGCCTTTATCAGGTGGGCTGTATCTAATACAGACCACCTTATATTTTTGTTAAAATTGCCTTTATTTATTTTATTTATTATTTATTATTTATTTATTTTTCTTAATTCTTGCCACTTTTTTGTTAGCAAGATAACTTTGAAATAGTTCAATCAAATGCTTTGATATTTTACACACATATGTATAGGCATATGGACAAGACACGGTAAGGTTTTCAACCTTGACCTTGACTGATGACGTCATCTAGGCGCCATTTTGTGAAATTTTCTGAAAATCATCTCATGATCATATCTTCATAACCAAAAGGTATTTTTCATTCATATTTATCATGATTAAGGTTAATATCAGTCCGGTCAATTTCAGGTAAAAAAACGCGCACGTGCGCGTACGTCCGCGCGTCAATGCGCGCGCAAAATTTTTAAATGCTCAAAATCGTCTCAAATTTTTTTTCCATACGTTTCAGGTCATTTTAAGCATTTTATAAAAAATCGCGCGTACGAGCATGCGCGCGCGTTTTCGCGCGTTACACCATTAAAAAACATAGAATCGCCATTTTTTTTTCTTTCATGATATTTTTCATATTTTTTCAAGGAATTTGATTCCATGTTTATCTCTTTATGACCATTATTAACAAGATGAGCGTAAATTCAAGATAAGTGTCAGTGCGCGCGAGGTCTTTTAATACATAGCATATATGGGCAAAAACATGCCTATACAAAATCCGTTATAGCTCTTTGGAATGCACCGGGATCCTCAATTTTTTTTCATATTAAGATAGAATATGAGTCGGAAATATGATTCCATGTCTCATTTGGCCATTAAGTGTATCGTGACATCATCACAATGGCCTTGGAACTCAAAATACGAATTTGCATATTATGACGTCAGCATATTTATGTAAAATTTATTGTATCTCTGTAAATATTGATCAATTTTCTTCAAAATTTCGATATGTTGTAGCTAAGACAATTCTCTACAAGCGCAGTAATAATCATTTTTCATTTTGATGACGTCATCATAGTGAAAATTTTGATTAAAGGCCTCATGTCAAAAACTTCATAATTTGCGTGTTATGCCTATAGAAGGTGAATTTAGTTCACGTTATGAATCTACATGATATTGTCTTTTAAGAATTTGTAAGCAGTATGTCGCTTATTTTTGCTCATTTTTGTCTCAAATTTTAGTTGACCAGCCCACCTATACTTGTTCCAAACAAGTATTATATGTCTAGTTTATTTATTTATTATTTATTATTTATTTATTTTTCTTAATTCTTGCCACTTTTTTGTTAGCACGATAACTTTGAAATGGTTCAATCAAATGCTTTGATATTTGACACACATATGTATAGGCATATGGACAAGACACGGTAAGGTTTTCAACCTTGACCTTGACTGATGACGTCATCTAGGCGCCATTTTGTGAAATTTTCTGAAAATCATCTCATGATCATATCTTCATAACCAAAAGGTATTTTTCATTCATATTTATCATGATTAAGGTTAATATCAGTCCGGTTAATTTCAGGTCAAAAAACGCGCGCGTGCGCGTACGTCCGCGCGTCAGTGCGCGCGCAAAATTTTTAAATGCTCAAAATCGTCTCAAATTTATTTTGCATACGTTTCAGGTCATATTAAGCATTTTATAAAAAATCGCGCGTACGAGCATGCGCGCGCGTTTTCGCGCGTAACACCACTACAAAACATAGAATCGCAATTTTTTTTTCTTTCATGATATTTCTCATATTTTTTCAAGGAATTTGATACCATGTTTATCTCTTTATGACCATTATTAACAAGATGAGCGTAAATTAAAGATAAATGTCAGTGCGCGCGAGCTCTTGTAATACATAACATACATGGGCAAAAAAATAACTATACACAATCCATTATAGCTCTTTGGGATGCACCTAGACCCCAATTCTGTTTTAATATTTGAAAAGAGTATATGTCAGAAATATGATTTCATGTCTCATTTGGCCATGAAGTGTATCGTGACATCATCTTAATGGCCTTGGAACTCAAATTACGAATTTGCATATTATGACGTCAGCATCTTTATGGAAAATTGATTGTATCTCTGTATATATTGATTGATTTTCTTCAAAATTTCAATATGTTGTAGCTAAGATAATTCTCTACAAGTTCAATAAAAACCCTTTTTCATTTTGATGACGTCATCAGAGTGAAAATTTTGATTGAAGGCCTCATGTCAGAAATTTCATAATTTGCGTGTTATGACTATAGAAGGTGAATTTCGTTCACGTAATGAATCTACATGATAGTGTTTTTTAAGAATTTTCAAGCAGTATCTCGCTTAATTTTGCTCTATTTTGTTTTCAAATTTAAGTTGACCAGCCCACCTATACTTGTTCCAAACAAGTATTATGTCTAGTTTTTCTTAATTCTTGCCACTTTTTTGTTAGCAAGATAACATTGAAATGGTTCAATCAAATGCTTTGATATTTGGCACACATATGTATAGGCATATGGACAAGACACGGTAAGGTTTTCAACCTTGACCTTGACTGATGACATCATCTAGGCGCCATTTTGTGAAATTTTCTGAAAATCTTCTCATGATCATATCTTCATAACCAAAAGGTATTTTTCATTCATATTTATCATGATTAAGGTTAATATCAGTCCGGTTAATTTCAGGTGAAAAAACGCGCGCGTGCGCGTACGTCCGCGCGTCAGTGCGCGCGCAAAATTTTTAAATGCTCAAAATCGTCTCAAATTTATTTTGCATACGTTTCAGGTCATATTAAGCATTTTATAAAAAATCGCGCGTACGAGCATGCGCGCGCGTTTTCGCGCGTAACACCACTACAAAACATAGAATCGCCATTTTTTTTTCTTTCATGATATTTCTCATATTTTTTCAAGGAATTTGATACCATGTTTATCTCTTTATGACCATTATTAACAAGACGAGCATAAATTAAAGATAAATGTCAGTGCGCGCGAGCTCTTGTAATACATAACATACATGGACAAAAAAATGCCTATACACAATCCATTATAGCTCTTTGGGATGCACCTGGACCCCAATTCTGTTTCAATATTTGAAAAGAGTATATGTCAGAAATATGATTTCATGTCTCATTTGGCCATGAAGTGTATCGTGACATCATCTTAATGGCCATGAAACTCAAAATACGAATTTGCATATTATGACGTCAGCATATTCAACTTAGAATCTTTGTGAAACACCCCCCAGGTCTCATTTGGCCATTAAGCGTATCGTGACATCATCATAATGGCCTTGGAACTCAAAATACGAAATTGCATATTATGACGTCAGCATATTTATGGAAAATTGATTGTATCTCTGTATATATTGATTGATTTTCTTCAAAATTTCAATATGTTGTAGCTAAGATAATTCTCTACAAGTTCAATACTAACTTTTTTTCATTTTGATGACGTCATCAGAGTGAAAATTTTGATTAAAGGCCTCATGTCAGAAATTTCATAATTTGCGTGTTATGACTATAGAAGGTGAATTTCGTTCACGTAATGAATCTACATGATAGTGTTTTTTAAGAGATGAAAAGAGATCATTTCATGACATGTCTAGGACGACGCAGAATGCAAGGGATCCCCCTTGCACTTTGTCCCGTCCTAGACATCTCATGGAATGAGCTGCAATTACATAGTTTGGATAGACAGAAATCATACACTATTATAGAGATGAAAAGAGATCATTTCATGACATGTCTAGGACGACGCAGAATGCAAGGGTTCCCCCTTGCACTTTGTCCCGTCCTAGACATCTCATGGAATGAGCTGCGATTACATAGTTTGGATAGACATAGATCATACACTATTATAGAGATGAAAAGAGATCATTTCATGGCATGTCTAGGACGACGCAGAATGCAAGGGTTCCCCCTTGCACTTTGTCCCGTCCTAGACATCTCATGGAATGAGCTGCGATTACATAGTTTGGATAGACAGAGATCATACACTATTATAGAGATGAAAAGAGATCATTTCATGACATGTCTTGGACGACGCAGAATGCAAGGGTTCCCCCTTGCACTTTGTCCCGTCCTAGACATCTCATGGAATGAGCTGCGATTACATAGTTTGGATAGACAGAGATCATACACTATTATAGAGATGAAAAGAGATCATTTCATGACATGTCTCGGACGACGCAGAATGCAAGGGTTCCCCCTTGTACTTTGTCCCGTCCTAGACATCTCATGGAATGAGCTGCGATTATATAGTTTGGATAGACAGAGATCATACACTATTATAGAGATGAAAAGAGATCATTTCATGACATGTTTAGGACGACGCAGAATGCAAGGGTTCCCCCCTTGCACTTTGTCCCGTCCTAGACATCTCATGGAATGAGCTTCGATTACATAGTTTGGATAGACAGAGATCTTACACTATTATAGAGATGAAAAGAGATCATTTCATGACATTTCTAGGACGACGCAGAATGCAAGGGTTCCCCCTTGCACTTTGTCCCGTCCTAGACATCTCATGGAATGAGCTGCGATTACATAGTTTGTATAGACAGAGATCATACACTATTATAGAGATGAAAAGAGATCATTTCATGACATGTCTAGGACGACGCAGAATGCAAGGGTCCCCCCTTGCACTTTGTCCCGTCCTAGACATCTCATGGAATGAGCTGCGATTACATAGTTTGTATAGACAGAGATCATACACTATTATAAAGATGAAAAGAGATCATTTCATGACATGTCTAGGACGACGCAGAATGCAAGGGTTCCCCCTTGTACTTTGTCCCGTCCTAGACATCTCATGGAATGAGCTGCGATTATATAGTTTGGATAGACAGAGATCATACACTATTATAGAGATGAAAAGAGATCATTTCATGACATGTTTAGGACGACGCAGAATGCAAGGGTTCCCCCCTTGCACTTTGTCCCGTCCTAGACATCTCATGGAATGAGCTTCGATTACATAGTTTGGATAGACAGAGATCATACACTATTATAGAGATGAAAAGAGATCATTTCATGACATTTCTAGGACGACGCAGAATGCAAGGGTTCCCCCTTGCACTTTGTCCCGTCCTAGACATCTCATGGAATGAGCTGCGATTACATAGTTTGGATAGACAGAGATCATACACTATTATAGAGATGAAAAGAGATCATTTCATGACATGTCTAGGACGACGCAGAATGCAAGGGTCCCCCCTTGCACTTTGTCCCGTCCTAGACATCTCATGGAATGAGCTGCGATTACATAGTTTGTATAGACAGAGATCATACACTATTATAAAGATGAAAAGAGATCATTTCATGACATGTCTAGGACGACGCAGAATGCAAGGGTTCCCCCTTGCACTTTGTCCCGTCCTAGACATCTCATGGAATGAGCTGCGATTATATAGTTTGGATAGACAGAGATCATACACTATTATAGAGATGAAAAGAGATCATTTCATGACATGTCTTGGACGACGCAGAATGCAAGGGTTCCCCCTTGCACTTTGTCCCGTCCTAGACATCTCATGGAATGAGCTGCGATTACATAGTTTGGATAGACATAGATCATACACTATTATAGAGATGAAAAGAGATCATTTCATGACATGTCTTGGACGACGCAGAATGCAAGGGTTCCCCCTTGCACTTTGTCCCGTCCTAGACATCTCATGGAATGAGCTGCGATTACATAGTTTGGATAGACAGAGATCATACACTATTATAGAGATGAAAAGAGATCATTTCATGACATGTCTAGGACGACGCAGAATGCAAGGGTTCCCCCTTGCACTTTGTCCCGTCCTAGACATCTCATGGAATGAGCTGCGATTATATAGTTTGGATAGACATAGATCATACACTATTATAGAGATGAAAAGAGATCATTTCATGACATGTCTAGGACGACGCAGAATGCAAGGGTTCCCCCTTGCACTTTGTCCCGTCCTAGACATCTCATGGAATGAGCTGCGATTACATAGTTTGGATAGACAGAGATCATACACTATTATAGAGATGAAAAGAGATCATTTCATGACATGTCTCGGACGACGCAGAATGCAAGGGTTCCCCCTTGTACTTTGTCCCGTCCTAGACATCTCATGGAATGAGCTGCGATTATATAGTTTGGATAGACAGAGATCATACACTATTATAGAGATGAAAAGAGATCATTTCATGACATGTTTAGGACGACGCAGAATGCAAGGGTTCCCCCCTTGCACTTTGTCCCGTCCTAGACATCTCATGGAATGAGCTTCGATTACATAGTTTGGATAGACAGAGATCATACACTATTATAGAGATGAAAAGAGATCATTTCATGACATTTCTAGGACGACGCAGAATGCAAGGGTTCCCCCTTGCACTTTGTCCCGTCCTAGACATCTCATGGAATGAGCTGCGATTACATAGTTTGGATAGACAGAGATCATACACTATTATAGAGATGAAAAGAGATCATTTCATGACATGTCTAGGACGACGCAGAATGCAAGGGTTCCCCTTGCACTTTGTCCCGTCCTAGACATCTCATGGAATGAGCTGCGATTACATAGTTTGTATAGACAGAGATCATACACTATTATAAAGATGAAAAGAGATCATTTCATGACATGTCTAGGACGACGCAGAATGCAAGGGTTCCCCCTTGCACTTTGTCCCGTCCTAGACATCTCATGGAATGAGCTGCGATTATATAGTTTGGATAGACAGAGATCATACACTATTATAGAGATGAAAAGAGATCATTTCATGACATGTCTAGGACGACGCAGAATGCAAGGGTTCCCCCTTGCACTTTGTCCCGTCCTAGACATCTCATGGAATGAGCTGCGATTACATAGTTTGGATAGACATAGATCATACACTATTATAGAGATGAAAAGAGATCATTTCATGACATGTCTAGGACGACGAAGAATGCAAGGGTTCCCCCTTGCACTTTGTCCCGTCCTAGACATCTCATGGAATGAGCTGCGATTACATAGTTTGGATAGACAGAGATCATACACTATTATAGAGATGAAAAGAGATCATTTCATGACATGTCTAGGACGACGCAGAATGCAAGGGTTCCCCCTTGCACTTTGTCCCGTCCTAGACATCTCATGGAATGAGCTGCGATTACATAGTTTGGATAGACATAGATCATACACTATTATAGAGATGAAAAGAGATCATTTCATGACATGTCTAGGACGACGAAGAATGCAAGGGTTCCCCCTTGCACTTTGTCCCGTCCTAGACATCTCATGGAATGAGCTGCGATTACATAGTTTGTATAGACAGAGATCATACACTATTATAGAGATGAAAAGAGATCATTTCATGACATGTCTAGGACGACGCAGAATGCAAGGGTCCCCCCTTGCACTTTGTCCCGTCCTAGACATCTCATGGAATGAGCTGCGATTACATAGTTTGTATAGACAGAGATCATACACTATTATAAAGATGAAAAGAGATCATTTCATGACATGTCTAGGACGACGCAGAATGCAAGGGTTCCCCCTTGTACTTTGTCCCGTCCTAGACATCTCATGGAATGAGCTGCGATTATATAGTTTGGATAGACAGAGATCATACACTATTATAGAGATGAAAAGAGATCATTTCATGACATGTTTAGGACGACGCAGAATGCAAGGGTTCCCCCCTTGCACTTTGTCCCGTCCTAGACATCTCATGGAATGAGCTTCGATTACATAGTTTGGATAGACAGAGATCATACACTATTATAGAGATGAAAAGAGATCATTTCATGACATTTCTAGGACGACGCAGAATGCAAGGGTTCCCCCTTGCACTTTGTCCCGTCCTAGACATCTCATGGAATGAGCTGCGATTACATAGTTTGGATAGACAGAGATCATACACTATTATAGAGATGAAAAGAGATCATTTCATGACATGTCTAGGACGACGCAGAATGCAAGGGTCCCCCCTTGCACTTTGTCCCGTCCTAGACATCTCATGGAATGAGCTGCGATTACATAGTTTGTATAGACAGAGATCATACACTATTATAAAGATGAAAAGAGATCATTTCATGACATGTCTAGGACGACGCAGAATGCAAGGGTTCCCCCTTGCACTTTGTCCCGTCCTAGACATCTCATGGAATGAGCTGCGATTATATAGTTTGGATAGACAGAGATCATACACTATTATAGAGATGAAAAGAGATCATTTCATGACATGTCTAGGACGACGCAGAATGCAAGGGTTCCCCCTTGCACTTTGTCCCGTCCTAGACATCTCATGGAATGAGCTGCGATTACATAGTTTGGATAGACATAGATCATACACTATTATAGAGATGAAAAGAGATCATTTCATGACATGTCTTGGACGACGCAGAATGCAAGGGTTCCCCCTTGCACTTTGTCCCGTCCTAGACATCTCATGGAATGAGCTGCGATTACATAGTTTGGATAGACAGAGATCATACACTATTATAGAGATGAAAAGAGATCATTTCATGACATGTCTAGGACGACGCAGAATGCAAGGGTTCCCCCTTGCACTTTGTCCCGTCCTAGACATCTCATGGAATGAGCTGCGATTATATAGTTTGGATAGACATAGATCATACACTATTATAGAGATGAAAAGAGATCATTTCATGACATGTCTAGGACGACGCAGAATGCAAGGGTTCCCCCTTGCACTTTGTCCCGTCCTAGACATCTCATGGAATGAGCTGCGATTACATAGTTTGGATAGACAGAGATCATACACTATTATAGAGATGAAAAGAGATCATTTCATGACATGTCTCGGACGACGCAGAATGCAAGGGTTCCCCCTTGTACTTTGTCCCGTCCTAGACATCTCATGGAATGAGCTGCGATTATATAGTTTGGATAGACAGAGATCATACACTATTATAGAGATGAAAAGAGATCATTTCATGACATGTTTAGGACGACGCAGAATGCAAGGGTTCCCCCCTTGCACTTTGTCCCGTCCTAGACATCTCATGGAATGAGCTTCGATTACATAGTTTGGATAGACAGAGATCATACACTATTATAGAGATGAAAAGAGATCATTTCATGACATTTCTAGGACGACGCAGAATGCAAGGGTTCCCCCTTGCACTTTGTCCCGTCCTAGACATCTCATGGAATGAGCTGCGATTACATAGTTTGGATAGACAGAGATCATACACTATTATAGAGATGAAAAGAGATCATTTCATGACATGTCTAGGACGACGCAGAATGCAAGGGTTCCCCTTGCACTTTGTCCCGTCCTAGACATCTCATGGAATGAGCTGCGATTACATAGTTTGTATAGACAGAGATCATACACTATTATAAAGATGAAAAGAGATCATTTCATGACATGTCTAGGACGACGCAGAATGCAAGGGTTCCCCCTTGCACTTTGTCCCGTCCTAGACATCTCATGGAATGAGCTGCGATTATATAGTTTGGATAGACAGAGATCATACACTATTATAGAGATGAAAAGAGATCATTTCATGACATGTCTAGGACGACGCAGAATGCAAGGGTTCCCCCTTGCACTTTGTCCCGTCCTAGACATCTCATGGAATGAGCTGCGATTACATAGTTTGGATAGACATAGATCATACACTATTATAGAGATGAAAAGAGATCATTTCATGACATGTCTAGGACGACGAAGAATGCAAGGGTTCCCCCTTGCACTTTGTCCCGTCCTAGACATCTCATGGAATGAGCTGCGATTACATAGTTTGGATAGACAGAGATCATACACTATTATAGAGATGAAAAGAGATCATTTCATGACATGTCTAGGACGACGCAGAATGCAAGGGTTCCCCCTTGCACTTTGTCCCGTCCTAGACATCTCATGGAATGAGCTGCGATTACATAGTTTGGATAGACATAGATCATACACTATTATAGAGATGAAAAGAGATCATTTCATGACATGTCTAGGACGACGAAGAATGCAAGGGTTCCCCCTTGCACTTTGTCCCGTCCTAGACATCTCATGGAATGAGCTGCGATTACATAGTTTGGATAGACAGAGATCATACACTATTATAGAGATGAAAAGAGATCATTTCATGACATGTCTAGGACGACGCAGAATGCAAGGGTTCCCCCTTGCACTTTGTCCCGTCCTAGACATCTCATGGAATGAGCTGCGATTACATAGTTTGGATAGACAGAGATCATACACTATTATAGAGATGAAAAAAGATCATTTCATGACATGTATAGGACGACGCAGAATGCAAGGGTTCCCCCTTGCACTTTTTCCCGTCCTAGACATCTCATGGAATGAGCTGCCATTACATAGTTTGGATAGACAGAGATCATACACTATTATAGAGATGAAAAGAGATCATTTCATGACATGTCTAGGACGACGCAGAATGCAAGGGTTCCCCCTTGCACTTTGTCCGTCCTAGACATCTCATGGAACGAGCTGCGATTACATAGTTTGGATAGACAGAGATCATACACTATTATAGAGATGAAAAGAGATCATTTCATGACATGCCTAGGACGACGCAGAATGCAAGGGTTCCCCCTTACACTTTGTCCCGTCCTAGACATCTCATGGAATGAGCTGCGATTACATAGTTTGGATAGACAGAGATCATACACTATTATAGAGATGAAAAGAGATCATTTCATGACATGTCTCGGACGACGCAGAATGCAAGGGTTCCCCCTTGTACTTTGTCCCGTCCTAGACATCTCATGGAATGAGCTGCGATTATATAGTTTGGATAGACAGAGATCATACACTATTATAGAGATGAAAAGAGATCATTTCATGACATGTTTAGGACGACGCAGAATGCAAGGGTTCCCCCCTTGCACTTTGTCCCGTCCTAGACATCTCATGGAATGAGCTTCGATTACATAGTTTGGATAGACAGAGATCATACGCTATTATAGAGATGAAAAGAGATCATTTCATGACATGTCTAGGACGACGCAGAATGCAAGGGTTCCCCCTTGCACTTTGTCCCGTCCTAGACATCTCATGGAATGAGCTGCGATTACATAGTTTGGATAGACAGAGATCATACACTATTATAGAGATGAAAAGAGATCATTTCATGACATGTCTAGGACGACGCAGAATGCAAGGGTCCCCCCCTTGCACTTTGTCCCGTCCCAGACATCTCATGGAATGAGCTGCGATTACATAGTTTGTATAGACAGAGATCATACACTATTATAAAGATGAAAAGAGATCATTTCATGACATGTCTAGGACGACGCAGAATGCAAGGGTTCCCCCTTGCACTTTGTCCCGTCCTAGACATCTCATGGAATGAGCTGCGATTATATAGTTTGGATAGACAGAGATCATACACTATTATAGAGATGAAAAGAGATCATTTCATGACATGTCTAGGACGACGCAGAATGCAAGGGTTCCCCCTTGCACTTTGTCCCGTCCTAGACATCTCATGGAATGAGCTGCGATTACATAGTTTGGATAGACATAGATCATACACTATTATAGAGATGAAAAGAGATCATTTCATGACATGTCTAGGACGACGAAGAATGCAAGGGTTCCCCCTTGCACTTTGTCCCGTCCTAGACATCTCATGGAATGAGCTGCGATTACATAGTTTGGATAGACAGAGATCATACACTATTATAGAGATGAAAAGAGATCATTTCATGACATGTCTAGGACGACGCAGAATGCAAGGGTTCCCCCTTGCACTTTGTCCCGTCCTAGACATCTCATGGAATGAGCTGCGATTATATAGTTTGGATAGACAGAGATCATACACTATTATAGAGATGAAAAGAGATCATTTCATGACATGTCTCGGACGACGCAGAATGCAAGGGTTCCCCCTGGTACTTTGTCCCGTCCTAGACATCTCATGGAATGAGCTGCGATTATATAGTTTGGATAGACAGAGATCATACACTATTATAGAGATGAAAAGAGATCATTTCATGACATGTTTAGGACGACGCAGAATGCAAGGGTTCCCCCCTTGCACTTTGTCCCGTCCTAGACATCTCATGGAATGAGCTTCGATTACATAGTTTGGATAGACAGAGATCATACGCTATTATAGAGATGAAAAGAGATCATTTCATGACATGTCTAGGACGACGCAGAATGCAAGGGTTCCCCCTTGCACTTTGTCCCGTCCTAGACATCTCATGGAATGAGCTGCGATTACATAGTTTGGATAGACAGAGATCATACACTATTATAGAGATGAAAAGAGATCATTTCATGACATGTCTAGGACGACGCAGAATGCAAGGGTCCCCCCTTGCACTTTGTCCCGTCCTAGACATCTCATGGAATGAGCTGCGATTATATAGTTTGGATAGACAGAGATCATACACTATTATAGAGATGAAAAGAGATCATTTCATGACATGTTTAGGACGACGCAGAATGCAAGGGTTCCCCCCTTGCACTTTGTCCCGTCCTAGACATCTCATGGAATGAGCTTCGATTACATAGTTTGGATAGACAGAGATCATACGCTATTATAGAGATGAAAAGAGATCATTTCATGACATGTCTAGGACGACGCAGAATGCAAGGGTTCCCCCTTGCACTTTGTCCCGTCCTAGACATCTCATGGAATGAGCTGCGATTACATAGTTTGGATAGACAGAGATCATACACTATTATAGAGATGAAAAGAGATCATTTCATGACATGTCTAGGACGACGCAGAATGCAAGGGTCCCCCCTTGCACTTTGTCCCGTCCCAGACATCTCATGGAATGAGCTGCGATTACATAGTTTGTATAGACAGAGATCATACACTATTATAAAGATGAAAAGAGATCATTTCATGACATGTCTAGGACGACGCAGAATGCAAGGGTTCCCCCTTGCACTTTGTCCCGTCCTAGACATCTCATGGAATGAGCTGCGATTATATAGTTTGGATAGACAGAGATCATACACTATTATAGAGATGAAAAGAGATCATTTCATGACATGTCTAGGACGACGCAGAATGCAAGGGTTCCCCCTTGCACTTTGTCCCGTCCTAGACATCTCATGGAATGAGCTGCGATTACATAGTTTGGATAGACATAGATCATACACTATTATAGAGATGAAAAGAGATCATTTCATGACATGTCTAGGACGACGAAGAATGCAAGGGTTCCCCCTTGCACTTTGTCCCGTCCTAGACATCTCATGGAATGAGCTGCGATTACATAGTTTGGATAGACAGAGATCATACACTATTATAGAGATGAAAAGAGATCATTTCATGACATGTCTAGGACGACGCAGAATGCAAGGGTTCCCCCTTGCACTTTGTCCCGTCCTAGACATCTCATGGAATGAGCTGCGATTATATAGTTTGGATAGACATAGATCATACACTATTATAGAGATGAAAAGAGATCATTTCATGACATGTCTAGGACGACGCAGAATGCAAGGGTTCCCCCTTGCACTTTGTCCCGTCCTAGACATCTCATGGAATGAGCTGCGATTACATAGTTTGGATAGACAGAGATCATACACTATTATAGAGATGAAAAGAGATCATTTCATGACATGTCTCGGACGACGCAGAATGCAAGGGTTCCCCCTTGTACTTTGTCCCGTCCTAGACATCTCATGGAATGAGCTGCGATTATATAGTTTGGATAGACAGAGATCATACACTATTATAGAGATGAAAAGAGATCATTTCATGACATGTTTAGGACGACGCAGAATGCAAGGGTTCCCCCCTTGCACTTTGTCCCGTCCTAGACATCTCATGGAATGAGCTTCGATTACATAGTTTGGATAGACAGAGATCATACACTATTATAGAGATGAAAAGAGATCATTTCATGACATGTCTAGGACGACGCAGAATGCAAGGGTTCCCCCTTGCACTTTGTCCCGTCCTAGACATCTCATGGAATGAGCTGCGATTACATAGTTTGGATAGACATAGATTATACACTATTATAGAGATGAAAAGAGATCATTTCATGACATGTCTAGGACGACGAAGAATGCAAGGGTTCCCCCTTGCACTTTGTCCCGTCCTAGACATCTCATGGAATGAGCTGCGATTACATAGTTTGGATAGACAGAGATCATACACTATTATAGAGATGAAAAGAGATCATTTCATGACATGTCTAGGACGACGCAGAATGCAAGGGTTCCCCCTTGCACTTTGTCCCGTCCTAGACATCTCATGGAATGAGCTGCGATTACATAGTTTGGATAGACATAGATCATACACTATTATAGAGATGAAAAGAGATCATTTCATGACATGTCTAGGACGACGAAGAATGCAAGGGTTCCCCCTTGCACTTTTTCCCGTCCTAGACATCTCATGGAATGAGCTGCGATTACATAGTTTGGATAGACAGAGATCATACACTATTATAGAGATGAAAAGAGATCATTTCATGACATGTCTAGGACGACGCAGAATGCAAGGGTTTCCCCTAGCACTTTGTCCCGTCCTAGACATCTCATGGAATGAGCTGCGATTACATAGTTTGGATAGACAGAGATCATACACTATTATAGAGATGAAAAGAGATCATTTCATGACATGTCTAGGACGACGCAGAATGCAAGGGTTCCCCCTTGCACTTTGTCCCGTCCTAGACATCTCATGGAATGAGCTGCGATTACATAGTTTGGATAGACAGAGATCATACACTATTATAAAGATGAAAAGAGATCATTTCATGGCATGTCTAGGACGACGCAGAATGCAAGGGTTCCCCCTTGCACTTTGTCCCGTCCTAGACATCTCATGGAATGAGCTGCGATTACATAGTTTGGATAGACAGAGATCATACACTATTATAGAGATGAAAAGAGATCATTTCATGACATGTCTAGGACGACGCAGAATGCAAGGGTTCCCCCTTGCACTTTGTCCCGTCCTAGACATCTCATGGAATGAGCTGCGATGACATAGTTTGGATAGACAGAGATCATACACTATTATAGAGATGAAAAGAGATCATTTCATGACATGTCTAGGACGACGCAGAATGCAAGGGTTCCCCCTTGCACTTTGTCCCGTCCTAGACATCTCATGGAATGAGCTGCGATTATATAGTTTGGATAGACATAGATCATACACTATTATAGAGATGAAAAGAGATCATTTCATGACATGTCTAGGACGACGCAGAATGCAAGGGTTCCCCCTTGCACTTTGTCCCGTCCTAGACATCTCATGGAATGAGCTGCGATTACATAGTTTGGATAGACAGAGATCATACACTATTATAGAGATGAAAAGAGATCATTTCATGACATTTCTAGGACGACGCAGAATGCAAGGGTTCCCCCTTGTACTTTTTCCCGTCCTAGACATCTCATGGAATAAGCTGCGATTATATAGTTTGGATAGACAGAGATCATACACTATTATATAGATGAAAAGAGATCATTTCATGGCATGTCTAGGACGACGCAGAATGCAAGGGTTCCCCCTTGCACTTTGTCCCGTCCTAGACATCTCATGGAATGAGCTGCGATTACATAGTTTGGATAGACAGAGATCATACACTATTATAGAGATGAAAAAAGATCATTTCATGACATGTATAGGACGACGCAGAATGCAAGGGTTCCCCCTTGCACTTTTTCCCGTCCTAGACATCTCATGGAATGAGCTGCCATTACATAGTTTGGATAGACAGAGATCATACACTATTATAGAGATGAAAAGAGATCATTTCATGACATGTCTAGGACGACGCAGAATGCAAGGGTTCCCCCTTGCACTTTGTCCGTCCTAGACATCTCATGGAACGAGCTGCGATTACATAGTTTGGATAGACAGAGATCATACACTATTATAGAGATGAAAAGAGATCATTTCATGACATGTCTAGGACGACGCAGAATGCAAGGGTTCCCCCTTACACTTTGTCCCGTCCTAGACATCTCATGGAATGAGCTGCGATTACATAGTTTGGATAGACAGAGATCATACACTATTATAGAGATGAAAAGAGATCATTTCATGACATGTCTCGGACGACGCAGAATGCAAGGGTTCCCCCTTGTACTTTGTCCCGTCCTAGACATCTCATGGAATGAGCTGCGATTATATAGTTTGGATAGACAGAGATCATACACTATTATAGAGATGAAAAGAGATCATTTCATGACATGTTTAGGACGACGCAGAATGCAAGGGTTCCCCCCTTGCACTTTGTCCCGTCCTAGACATCTCATGGAATGAGCTTCGATTACATAGTTTGGATAGACAGAGATCATACGCTATTATAGAGATGAAAAGAGATCATTTCATGACATGTCTAGGACGACGCAGAATGCAAGGGTTCCCCCTTGCACTTTGTCCCGTCCTAGACATCTAATGGAATGAGCTGCGATTACATAGTTTGGATAGACAGAGATCATACACTATTATAGAGATGAAAAGAGATCATTTCATGACATGTCTAGGACGACGCAGAATGCAAGGGTCCCCCCTTGCACTTTGTCCCGTCCCAGACATCTCATGGAATGAGCTGCGATTACATAGTTTGTATAGACAGAGATCATACACTATTATAAAGATGAAAAGAGATCATTTCATGACATGTCTAGGACGACGCAGAATGCAAGGGTTCCCCCTTGCACTTTGTCCCGTCCTAGACATCTCATGGAATGAGCTGCGATTATATAGTTTGGATAGACAGAGATCATACACTATTATAGAGATGAAAAGAGATCATTTCATGACATGTCTAGGACGACGCAGAATGCAAGGGTTCCCCCTTGCACTTTGTCCCGTCCTAGACATCTCATGGAATGAGCTGCGATTACATAGTTTGGATAGACATAGATCATACACTATTATAGAGATGAAAAGAGATCATTTCATGACATGTCTAGGACGACGCAGAATGCAAGGGTCCCCCCTTGCACTTTGTCCCGTCCCAGACATCTCATGGAATGAGCTGCGATTACATAGTTTGGATAGACATAGATTATACACTATTATAGAGATGAAAAGAGATCATTTCATGACATGTCTAGGACGACGAAGAATGCAAGGGTTCCCCCTTGCACTTTGTCCCGTCCTAGACATCTCATGGAATGAGCTGCGATTACATAGTTTGGATAGACAGAGATCATACACTATTATAGAGATGAAAAGAGATCATTTCATGACATGTCTAGGACGACGCAGAATGCAAGGGTTCCCCCTTGCACTTTGTCCCGTCCTAGACATCTCATGGAATGAGCTGCGATTACATAGTTTGGATAGACATAGATCATACACTATTATAGAGATGAAAAGAGATCATTTCATGACATGTCTAGGACGACGAAGAATGCAAGGGTTCCCCCTTGCACTTTTTCCCGTCCTAGACATCTCATGGAATGAGCTGCGATTACATAGTTTGGATAGACAGAGATCATACACTATTATAGAGATGAAAAGAGATCATTTCATGACATGTCTAGGACGACGCAGAATGCAAGGGTTTCCCCTAGCACTTTGTCCCGTCCTAGACATCTCATGGAATGAGCTGCGATTACATAGTTTGGATAGACAGAGATCATACACTATTATAGAGATGAAAAGAGATCATTTCATGACATGTCTAGGACGACGCAGAATGCAAGGGTTCCCCCTTGCACTTTGTCCCGTCCTAGACATCTCATGGAATGAGCTGCGATTACATAGTTTGGATAGACAGAGATCATACACTATTATAAAGATGAAAAGAGATCATTTCATGGCATGTCTAGGACGACGCAGAATGCAAGGGTTCCCCCTTGCACTTTGTCCCGTCCTAGACATCTCATGGAATGAGCTGCGATTACATAGTTTGGATAGACAGAGATCATACACTATTATAGAGATGAAAAGAGATCATTTCATGACATGTCTAGGACGACGCAGAATGCAAGGGTTCCCCCTTGCACTTTGTCCCGTCCTAGACATCTCATGGAATGAGCTGCGATTACATAGTTTGGATAGACAGAGATCATACACTATTATAGAGATGAAAAGAGATCATTTCATGACATGTCTAGGACGACGCAGAATGCAAGGGTTCCCCCTTGCACTTTGTCCCGTCCTAGACATCTCATGGAATGAGCTGCGATTATATAGTTTGGATAGACATAGATCATACACTATTATAGAGATGAAAAGAGATCATTTCATGACATGTCTAGGACGACGCAGAATGCAAGGGTTCCCCCTTGCACTTTGTCCCGTCCTAGACATCTCATGGAATGAGCTGCGATTACATAGTTTGGATAGACAGAGATCATACACTATTATAGAGATGAAAAGAGATCATTTCATGACATTTCTAGGACGACGCAGAATGCAAGGGTTCCCCCTTGTACTTTTTCCCGTCCTAGACATCTCATGGAATAAGCTGCGATTATATAGTTTGGATAGACAGAGATCATACACTATTATAGAGATGAAAAAAGATCATTTCATGACATGTATAGGACGACGCAGAATGCAAGGGTTCCCCCTTGCACTTTTTCCCGTCCTAGACATCTCATGGAATGAGCTGCCATTACATAGTTTGGATAGACAGAGATCATACACTATTATAGAGATGAAAAGAGATCATTTCATGACATGTCTAGGACGACGCAGAATGCAAGGGTTCCCCCTTGCACTTTGTCCGTCCTAGACATCTCATGGAACGAGCTGCGATTACATAGTTTGGATAGACAGAGATCATACACTATTATAGAGATGAAAAGAGATCATTTCATGACATGTCTAGGACGACGCAGAATGCAAGGGTTCCCCCTTACACTTTGTCCCGTCCTAGACATCTCATGGAATGAGCTGCGATTACATAGTTTGGATAGACAGAGATCATACACTATTATAGAGATGAAAAGAGATCATTTCATGACATGTCTCGGACGACGCAGAATGCAAGGGTTCCCCCTTGTACTTTGTCCCGTCCTAGACATCTCATGGAATGAGCTGCGATTATATAGTTTGGATAGACAGAGATCATACACTATTATAGAGATGAAAAGAGATCATTTCATGACATGTTTAGGACGACGCAGAATGCAAGGGTTCCCCCCTTGCACTTTGTCCCGTCCTAGACATCTCATGGAATGAGCTTCGATTACATAGTTTGGATAGACAGAGATCATACGCTATTATAGAGATGAAAAGAGATCATTTCATGACATGTCTAGGACGACGCAGAATGCAAGGGTTCCCCCTTGCACTTTGTCCCGTCCTAGACATCTCATGGAATGAGCTGCGATTACATAGTTTGGATAGACAGAGATCATACACTATTATAGAGATGAAAAGAGATCATTTCATGACATGTCTAGGACGACGCAGAATGCAAGGGTCCCCCCTTGCACTTTGTCCCGTCCCAGACATCTCATGGAATGAGCTGCGATTACATAGTTTGTATAGACAGAGATCATACACTATTATAAAGATGAAAAGAGATCATTTCATGACATGTCTAGGACGACGCAGAATGCAAGGGTTCCCCCTTGCACTTTGTCCCGTCCTAGACATCTCATGGAATGAGCTGCGATTATATAGTTTGGATAGACAGAGATCATACACTATTATAGAGATGAAAAGAGATCATTTCATGACATGTCTAGGACGACGCAGAATGCAAGGGTTCCCCCTTGCACTTTGTCCCGTCCTAGACATCTCATGGAATGAGCTGCGATTACATAGTTTGGATAGACATAGATCATACACTATTATAGAGATGAAAAGAGATCATTTCATGACATGTCTAGGACGACGAAGAATGCAAGGGTTCCCCCTTGCACTTTGTCCCGTCCTAGACATCTCATGGAATGAGCTGCGATTACATAGTTTGGATAGACAGAGATCATACACTATTATAGAGATGAAAAGAGATCATTTCATGACATGTCTAGGACGACGCAGAATGCAAGGGTTCCCCCTTGCACTTTGTCCCGTCCTAGACATCTCATGGAATGAGCTGCGATTATATAGTTTGGATAGACAGAGATCATACACTATTATAGAGATGAAAAGAGATCATTTCATGACATGTCTCGGACGACGCAGAATGCAAGGGTTCCCCCTTGTACTTTGTCCCGTCCTAGACATCTCATGGAATGAGCTGCGATTATATAGTTTGGATAGACAGAGATCATACACTATTATAGAGATGAAAAGAGATCATTTCATGACATGTTTAGGACGACGCAGAATGCAAGGGTTCCCCCTTGCACTTTGTCCCGTCCTAGACATCTCATGGAATGAGCTTCGATTACATAGTTTGGATAGACAGAGATCATACGCTATTATAGAGATGAAAAGAGATCATTTCATGACATGTCTAGGACGACGCAGAATGCAAGGGTTCCCCCTTGCACTTTGTCCCGTCCTAGACATCTCATGGAATGAGCTGCGATTACATAGTTTGGATAGACAGAGATCATACACTATTATAGAGATGAAAAGAGATCATTTCATGACATGTCTAGGACGACGCAGAATGCAAGGGTCCCCCCTTGCACTTTGTCCCGTCCCAGACATCTCATGGAATGAGCTGCGATTACATAGTTTGTATAGACAGAGATCATACACTATTATAAAGATGAAAAGAGATCATTTCATGACATGTCTAGGACGACGCAGAATGCAAGGGTTCCCCCTTGCACTTTGTCCCGTCCTAGACATCTCATGGAATGAGCTGCGATTATATAGTTTGGATAGACAGAGATCATACACTATTATAGAGATGAAAAGAGATCATTTCATGACATGTCTAGGACGACGCAGAATGCAAGGGTTCCCCCTTGCACTTTGTCCCGTCCTAGACATCTCATGGAATGAGCTGCGATTACATAGTTTGGATAGACATAGATCATACACTATTATAGAGATGAAAAGAGATCATTTCATGACATGTCTAGGACGACGAAGAATGCAAGGGTTCCCCCTTGCACTTTGTCCCGTCCTAGACATCTCATGGAATGAGCTGCGATTACATAGTTTGGATAGACAGAGATCATACACTATTATAGAGATGAAAAGAGATCATTTCATGACATGTCTAGGACGACGCAGAATGCAAGGGTTCCCCCTTGCACTTTGTCCCGTCCTAGACATCTCATGGAATGAGCTGCGATTATATAGTTTGGATAGACATAGATCATACACTATTATAGAGATGAAAAGAGATCATTTCATGACATGTCTAGGACGACGCAGAATGCAAGGGTTCCCCCTTGCACTTTGTCCCGTCCTAGACATCTCATGGAATGAGCTGCGATTACATAGTTTGGATAGACAGAGATCATACACTATTATAGAGATGAAAAGAGATCATTTCATGACATGTCTCGGACGACGCAGAATGCAAGGGTTCCCCCTTGTACTTTGTCCCGTCCTAGACATCTCATGGAATGAGCTGCGATTATATAGTTTGGATAGACAGAGATCATACACTATTATAGAGATGAAAAGAGATCATTTCATGACATGTTTAGGACGACGCAGAATGCAAGGGTTCCCCCCTTGCACTTTGTCCCGTCCTAGACATCTCATGGAATGAGCTTCGATTACATAGTTTGGATAGACAGAGATCATACACTATTATAGAGATGAAAAGAGATCATTTCATGACATGTCTAGGACGACGCAGAATGCAAGGGTTCCCCCTTGCACTTTGTCCCGTCCTAGACATCTCATGGAATGAGCTGCGTTTACATAGTTTGGATAGACAGAGATCATACACTATTATAGAGATGAAAAGAGATCATTTCATGACATGTCTAGGACGACGCAGAATGCAAGGGTCCCCCCTTGCACTTTGTCCCGTCCTAGACATCTCATGGAATGAGCTGCGATTACATAGTTTGTATAGACAGAGATCATACACTATTATAAAGATGAAAAGAGATCATTTCATGACATGTCTAGGACGACGCAGAATGCAAGGGTTCCCCCTTGCACTTTGTCCCGTCCTAGACATCTCATGGAATGAGCTGCGATTATATAGTTTGGATAGACAGAGATCATACACTATTATAGAGATGAAAAGAGATCATTTCATGACATGTCTAGGACGACGCAGAATGCAAGGGTTCCCCCTTGCACTTTGTCCCGTCCTAGACATCTCATGGAATGAGCTGCGATTACATAGTTTGGATAGACATAGATCATACACTATTATAGAGATGAAAAGAGATCATTTCATGACATGTCTAGGACGACGAAGAATGCAAGGGTTCCCCCTTGCACTTTGTCCCGTCCTAGACATCTCATGGAATGAGCTGCGATTACATAGTTTGGATAGACAGAGATCATACACTATTATAGAGATGAAAAGAGATCATTTCATGACATGTCTAGGACGACGCAGAATGCAAGGGTTCCCCCTTGCACTTTGTCCCGTCCTAGACATCTCATGGAATGAGCTGCGATTACATAGTTTGGATAGACATAGATCATACACTATTATAGAGATGAAAAGAGATCATTTCATGACATGTCTAGGACGACGAAGAATGCAAGGGTTCCCCCTTGCACTTTTTCCCGTCCTAGACATCTCATGGAATGAGCTGCGATTACATAGTTTGGATAGACAGAGATCATACACTATTATAGAGATGAAAAGAGATCATTTCATGACATGTCTAGGACGACGCAGAATGCAAGGGTTTCCCCTAGCACTTTGTCCCGTCCTAGACATCTCATGGAATGAGCTGCGATTACATAGTTTGGATAGACAGAGATCATACACTATTATAGAGATGAAAAGAGATCATTTCATGACATGTCTAGGACGACGCAGAATGCAAGGGTTCCCCCTTGCACTTTGTCCCGTCCTAGACATCTCATGGAATGAGCTGCGATTACATAGTTTGGATAGACAGAGATCATACACTATTATAAAGATGAAAAGAGATCATTTCATGGCATGTCTAGGACGACGCAGAATGCAAGGGTTCCCCCTTGCACTTTGTCCCGTCCTAGACATCTCATGGAATGAGCTGCGATTACATAGTTTGGATAGACAGAGATCATACACTATTATAGAGATGAAAAGAGATCATTTCATGACATGTCTAGGACGACGCAGAATGCAAGGGTTCCCCCTTGCACTTTGTCCCGTCCTAGACATCTCATGGAATGAGCTGCGATTACATAGTTTGGATAGACAGAGATCATACACTATTATAGAGATGAAAAGAGATCATTTCATGACATGTTTAGGACGACGCAGAATGCAAGGGTTCCCCCCTTGCACTTTGTCCCGTCCTAGACATCTCATGGAATGAGCTTCGATTACATAGTTTGGATAGACAGAGATCATACACTATTATAGAGATGAAAAGAGATCATTTCATGACATGTCTAGGACGACGCAGAATGCAAGGGTTCCCCCTTGCACTTTGTCCCGTCCTAGACATCTCATAGAATGAGCTGCGATTACATAGTTTGGATAGACAGAGATCATACACTATTATAGAGATGAAAAGAGATCATTTCATGACATGTCTAGGACGACGCAGAATGCAAAGGTCCCCCCTTGCACTTTGTCCCGTCCTAGACATCTCATGGAATAAGCTGCGATTATATAGTTTGGATAGACAGAGATCATACACTATTATAGAGATGAAAAGAGATCATTTCATGACATGTTTAGGACGACGCAGAATGCAAGGGTTCCCCCCTTGCACTTTGTCCCGTCCTAGACATCTCATGGAATGAGCTTCGATTACATAGTTTGGATAGACAGAGATCATACACTATTATAGAGATGAAAAGAGATCATTTCATGACATGTCTAGGACGACGCAGAATGCAAGGGTTCCCCCTTGCACTTTGTCCCGTCTTAGACATCTCATGGAATGAGCTGCGATTACATAGTTTGGATAGACATAGATCATACACTATTATAGAGATGAAAAGAGATCATTTCATGACATGTTTAGGACGACGCAGAATGCAAGGGTTCCCCCTTGCACTTTGTCCCGTCCTAGACATCTCATGGAATGAGCTGCGATTACATAGTTTGGATAGACAGAGATCATACACTATTATAGAGATGAAAAGAGATCATTTCATGACATGTCTAGGACGACGCAGAATGCAAGGGTTCCCCCTTGCACTTTGTCCCGTCCTAGACATCTCATGGAATGAGCTGCGATTACATAGTTTGGATAGACATAGATCATACACTATTATAGAGATGAAAAGAGATCATTTCATGGCATGTCTAGGACGACGCAGAATGCAAGGGTTCCCCCTTGCACTTTGTCCCGTCCTAGACATCTCATGGAATGAGCTGCGATTACATAGTTTGGATAGACAGAGATCATACACTATTATAGAGATGAAAAAAGATCATTTCATGACATGTATAGGACGACGCAGAATGCAAGGGTTCCCCCTTGCACTTTTTCCCGTCCTAGACATCTCATGGAATGAGCTGCCATTACATAGTTTGGATAGACAGAGATCATACACTATTATAGAGATGAAAAGAGATCATTTCATGACATGTCTAGGACGACGCAGAATGCAAGGGTTCCCCCTTGCACTTTGTCCGTCCTAGACATCTCATGGAACGAGCTGCGATTACATAGTTTGGATAGACAGAGATCATACACTATTATAGAGATGAAAAGAGATCATTTCATGACATGTCTAGGACGACGCAGAATGCAAGGGTTCCCCCTTACACTTTGTCCCGTCCTAGACATCTCATGGAATGAGCTGCGATTACATAGTTTGGATAGACAGAGATCATACACTATTATAGAGATGAAAAGAGATCATTTCATGACATGTCTCGGACGACGCAGAATGCAAGGGTTCCCCCTTGTACTTTGTCCCGTCCTAGACATCTCATGGAATGAGCTGCGATTATATAGTTTGGATAGACAGAGATCATACACTATTATAGAGATGAAAAGAGATCATTTCATGACATGTTTAGGACGACGCAGAATGCAAGGGTTCCCCCCTTGCACTTTGTCCCGTCCTAGACATCTCATGGAATGAGCTTCGATTACATAGTTTGGATAGACAGAGATCATACGCTATTATAGAGATGAAAAGAGATCATTTCATGACATGTCTAGGACGACGCAGAATGCAAGGGTTCCCCCTTGCACTTTGTCCCGTCCTAGACATCTCATGGAATGAGCTGCGATTACATAGTTTGGATAGACAGAGATCATACACTATTATAGAGATGAAAAGAGATCATTTCATGACATGTCTAGGACGACGCAGAATGCAAGGGTCCCCCCTTGCACTTTGTCCCGTCCCAGACATCTCATGGAATGAGCTGCGATTACATAGTTTGTATAGACAGAGATCATACACTATTATAAAGATGAAAAGAGATCATTTCATGACATGTCTAGGACGACGCAGAATGCAAGGGTTCCCCCTTGCACTTTGTCCCGTCCTAGACATCTCATGGAATGAGCTGCGATTATATAGTTTGGATAGACAGAGATCATACACTATTATAGAGATGAAAAGAGATCATTTCATGACATGTCTAGGACGACGCAGAATGCAAGGGTTCCCCCTTGCACTTTGTCCCGTCCTAGACATCTCATGGAATGAGCTGCGATTACATAGTTTGGATAGACATAGATCATACACTATTATAGAGATGAAAAGAGATCATTTCATGACATGTCTAGGACGACGAAGAATGCAAGGGTTCCCCCTTGCACTTTGTCCCGTCCTAGACATCTCATGGAATGAGCTGCGATTACATAGTTTGGATAGACAGAGATCATACACTATTATAGAGATGAAAAGAGATCATTTCATGACATGTCTAGGACGACGCAGAATGCAAGGGTTCCCCCTTGCACTTTGTCCCGTCCTAGACATCTCATGGAATGAGCTGCGATTATATAGTTTGGATAGACAGAGATCATACACTATTATAGAGATGAAAAGAGATCATTTCATGACATGTCTCGGACGACGCAGAATGCAAGGGTTCCCCCTTGTACTTTGTCCCGTCCTAGACATCTCATGGAATGAGCTGCGATTATATAGTTTGGATAGACAGAGATCATACACTATTATAGAGATGAAAAGAGATCATTTCATGACATGTTTAGGACGACGCAGAATGCAAGGGTTCCCCCCTTGCACTTTGTCCCGTCCTAGACATCTCATGGAATGAGCTTCGATTACATAGTTTGGATAGACAGAGATCATACGCTATTATAGAGATGAAAAGAGATCATTTCATGACATGTCTAGGACGACGCAGAATGCAAGGGTTCCCCTTGCACTTTGTCCCGTCCTAGACATCTCATGGAATGAGCTGCGATTACATAGTTTGGATAGACAGAGATCATACACTATTATAGAGATGAAAAGAGATCATTTCATGACATGTCTAGGACGACGCAGAATGCAAGGGTCCCCCCTTGCACTTTGTCCCGTCCCAGACATCTCATGGAATGAGCTGCGATTACATAGTTTGTATAGACAGAGATCATACACTATTATAAAGATGAAAAGAGATCATTTCATGACATGTCTAGGACGACGCAGAATGCAAGGGTTCCCCCTTGCACTTTGTCCCGTCCTAGACATCTCATGGAATGAGCTGCGATTATATAGTTTGGATAGACAGAGATCATACACTATTATAGAGATGAAAAGAGATCATTTCATGACATGTCTAGGACGACGCAGAATGCAAGGGTTCCCCCTTGCACTTTGTCCCGTCCTAGACATCTCATGGAATGAGCTGCGATTACATAGTTTGGATAGACATAGATCATACACTATTATAGAGATGAAAAGAGATCATTTCATGACATGTCTAGGACGACGAAGAATGCAAGGGTTCCCCCTTGCACTTTGTCCCGTCCTAGACATCTCATGGAATGAGCTGCGATTACATAGTTTGGATAGACAGAGATCATACACTATTATAGAGATGAAAAGAGATCATTTCATGACATGTCTAGGACGACGCAGAATGCAAGGGTTCCCCCTTGCACTTTGTCCCGTCCTAGACATCTCATGGAATGAGCTGCGATTATATAGTTTGGATAGACATAGATCATACACTATTATAGAGATGAAAAGAGATCATTTCATGACATGTCTAGGACGACGCAGAATGCAAGGGTTCCCCCTTGCACTTTGTCCCGTCCTAGACATCTCATGGAATGAGCTGCGATTACATAGTTTGGATAGACAGAGATCATACACTATTATAGAGATGAAAAGAGATCATTTCATGACATGTCTCGGACGACGCAGAATGCAAGGGTTCCCCCTTGTACTTTGTCCCGTCCTAGACATCTCATGGAATGAGCTGCGATTATATAGTTTGGATAGACAGAGATCATACACTATTATAGAGATGAAAAGAGATCATTTCATGACATGTTTAGGACGACGCAGAATGCAAGGGTTCCCCCCTTGCACTTTGTCCCGTCCTAGACATCTCATGGAATGAGCTTCGATTACATAGTTTGGATAGACAGAGATCATACACTATTATAGAGATGAAAAGAGATCATTTCATGACATGTCTAGGACGACGCAGAATGCAAGGGTTCCCCCTTGCACTTTGTCCCGTCCTAGACATCTCATGGAATGAGCTGCGTTTACATAGTTTGGATAGACAGAGATCATACACTATTATAGAGATGAAAAGAGATCATTTCATGACATGTCTAGGACGACGCAGAATGCAAGGGTCCCCCCTTGCACTTTGTCCCGTCCTAGACATCTCATGGAATGAGCTGCGATTACATAGTTTGTATAGACAGAGATCATACACTATTATAAAGATGAAAAGAGATCATTTCATGACATGTCTAGGACGACGCAGAATGCAAGGGTTCCCCCTTGCACTTTGTCCCGTCCTAGACATCTCATGGAATGAGCTGCGATTATATAGTTTGGATAGACAGAGATCATACACTATTATAGAGATGAAAAGAGATCATTTCATGACATGTCTAGGACGACGCAGAATGCAAGGGTTCCCCCTTGCACTTTGTCCCGTCCTAGACATCTCATGGAATGAGCTGCGATTACATAGTTTGGATAGACATAGATCATACACTATTATAGAGATGAAAAGAGATCATTTCATGACATGTCTAGGACGACGAAGAATGCAAGGGTTCCCCCTTGCACTTTGTCCCGTCCTAGACATCTCATGGAATGAGCTGCGATTACATAGTTTGGATAGACAGAGATCATACACTATTATAGAGATGAAAAGAGATCATTTCATGACATGTCTAGGACGACGCAGAATGCAAGGGTTCCCCCTTGCACTTTGTCCCGTCCTAGACATCTCATGGAATGAGCTGCGATTACATAGTTTGGATAGACATAGATCATACACTATTATAGAGATGAAAAGAGATCATTTCATGACATGTCTAGGACGACGAAGAATGCAAGGGTTCCCCCTTGCACTTTTTCCCGTCCTAGACATCTCATGGAATGAGCTGCGATTACATAGTTTGGATAGACAGAGATCATACACTATTATAGAGATGAAAAGAGATCATTTCATGACATGTCTAGGACGACGCAGAATGCAAGGGTTTCCCCTAGCACTTTGTCCCGTCCTAGACATCTCATGGAATGAGCTGCGATTACATAGTTTGGATAGACAGAGATCATACACTATTATAGAGATGAAAAGAGATCATTTCATGACATGTCTAGGACGACGCAGAATGCAAGGGTTCCCCCTTGCACTTTGTCCCGTCCTAGACATCTCATGGAATGAGCTGCGATTACATAGTTTGGATAGACAGAGATCATACACTATTATAAAGATGAAAAGAGATCATTTCATGGCATGTCTAGGACGACGCAGAATGCAAGGGTTCCCCCTTGCACTTTGTCCCGTCCTAGACATCTCATGGAATGAGCTGCGATTACATAGTTTGGATAGACAGAGATCATACACTATTATAGAGATGAAAAGAGATCATTTCATGACATGTCTAGGACGACGCAGAATGCAAGGGTTCCCCCTTGCACTTTGTCCCGTCCTAGACATCTCATGGAATGAGCTGCGATTACATAGTTTGGATAGACAGAGATCATACACTATTATAGAGATGAAAAGAGATCATTTCATGACATGTCTAGGACGACGCAGAATGCAAGGGTTCCCCCTTGCACTTTGTCCCGTCCTAGACATCTCATGGAATGAGCTGCGATTATATAGTTTGGATAGACATAGATCATACACTATTATAGAGATGAAAAGAGATCATTTCATGACATGTCTAGGACGACGCAGAATGCAAGGGTTCCCCCTTGCACTTTGTCCCGTCCTAGACATCTCATGGAATGAGCTGCGATTACATAGTTTGGATAGACAGAGATCATACACTATTATAGAGATGAAAAGAGATCATTTCATGACATTTCTAGGACGACGCAGAATGCAAGGGTTCCCCCTTGTACTTTTTCCCGTCCTAGACATCTCATGGAATAAGCTGCGATTATATAGTTTGGATAGACAGAGATCATACACTATTATAGAGATGAAAAGAGATCATTTCATGACATGTTTAGGACGACGCAGAATGCAAGGGTTCCCCCCTTGCACTTTGTCCCGTCCTAGACATCTCATGGAATGAGCTTCGATTACATAGTTTGGATAGACAGAGATCATACACTATTATAGAGATGAAAAGAGATCATTTCATGACATGTCTAGGACGACGCAGAATGCAAGGGTTCCCCCTTGCACTTTGTCCCGTCCTAGACATCTCATGGAATGAGCTGCGATTACATAGTTTGGATAGACAGAGATCATACACTATTATAAAGATGAAAAGAGATCATTTCATGGCATGTCTAGGACGACGCAGAATGCAAGGGTTCCCCCTTGCACTTTGTCCCGTCCTAGACATCTCATGGAATGAGCTGCGATTACATAGTTTGGATAGACAGAGATCATACACTATTATAGAGATGAAAAGAGATCATTTCATGACATGTCTAGGACGACGCAGAATGCAAGGGTTCCTCCTTGCACTTTGTCCCGTCCTAGACATCTCATGGAATGAGCTGCGATTACATAGTTTGGATAGACAGAGATCATACACTATTATAGAGATGAAAAGAGATCATTTCATGACATGTCTAGGACGACGCAGAATGCAAGGGTTCCCCCTTGCACTTTGTCCCGTCCTAGACATCTCATGGAATGAGCTGCGATTATATAGTTTGGATAGACATAGATCATACACTATTATAGAGATGAAAAGAGATCATTTCATGACATGTCTAGGACGACGCAGAATGCAAGGGTTCCCCCTTGCACTTTGTCCCGTCCTAGACATCTCATGGAATGAGCTGCGATTACATAGTTTGGATAGACAGAGATCATACACTATTATAGAGATGAAAAGAGATCATTTCATGACATTTCTAGGACGACGCAGAATGCAAGGGTTCCCCTTGTACTTTTTCCCGTCCTAGACATCTCATGGAATAAGCTGCGATTATATAGTTTGGATAGACAGAGATCATACACTATTATAGAGATGAAAAGAGATCATTTCATGACATGTTTAGGACGACGCAGAATGCAAGGGTTCCCCCCTTGCACTTTGTCCCGTCCTAGACATCTCATGGAATGAGCTTCGATTACATAGTTTGGATAGACAGAGATCATACACTATTATAGAGATGAAAAGAGATCATTTCATGACATGTCTAGGACGACGCAGAATGCAAGGGTTCCCCCTTGCACTTTGTCCCGTCCTAGACATCTCATAGAATGAGCTGCGATTACATAGTTTGGATAGACAGAGATCATACACTATTATAGAGATGAAAAGAGATCATTTCATGACATGTCTAGGACGACGCAGAATGCAAAGGTCCCCCTTGCACTTTGTCCCGTCCTAGACATCTCATGGAATAAGCTGCGATTATATAGTTTGGATAGACAGAGATCATACACTATTATAGAGATGAAAAGAGATCATTTCATGACATGTTTAGGACGACGCAGAATGCAAGGGTTCCCCCTTGCACTTTGTCCCGTCCTAGACATCTCATGGAATGAGCTTCGATTATATAGTTTGGATAGACAGAGATCATACACTATTA
>JAVYIG010015400.1:0-36141 GCA_035222895.1 Strongylocentrotus droebachiensis
CTTTGTAAATATAATGATTGTACCGTAATATTCTTCGCATTTCGACATTATCACTTGCTCGTTTTCTATTTCGCTCACTATAATAAATATAAGGTATAATAAATTGTGTACATCATGATAATTTATCTCAAAGAAGGAATGGTGCCGTCAAACAAGCAAATGGCGGAACAACATTGGCAGATAGACAGAGAGACAGACATACAGAGAAAGCGACCGAGCGAGAGGTAGAGGGAGAGATAGAGAGAAACACACACACACACACACACATAAATATAGAGAAAAAGAGAGAGAAACAATCATTTCTTATAATCATCTATTTGTCTGTGAAATTTTATCTTATAACATATTCTTGTCCATTCCTTTATCGTGCATGATTGTTGTCTTTGAATGATTGTTTCAGATATTTATGAGTATGCCGGAACGTGATCCCATTAACAAATTTAAAAAACAGCAACGACAACTGCAAAAACAACAAGACCCCCTACCCCCCCCCCTAAAAAAAGACAGGGTCATACATGTAGTACATACAAGGATCAGTTCATTGTCATTCAATTATAGTCTTACCTTATATCCGCTCTTCTATTGTTAGAGTTGATAACGACCATGACAAGGACCCGTACCCTCCACAACTTTAATTGTCCTCTTACGTAACTAAGCTGTGGGATCATGGGCCAAAGACAAAGACATAGCTCTTTTCGCATATTCTATCTAGGTCCCAAATACTTGCAGACATTTCTGTCTCGGTATTATTTGTATGTACTTATATAAACTATAATTGTCAAAACTTGGCAATATATTCATATAGCACCTTTACATAAACATGCTCAGAACGCTTTTTACATTAGTTAATAAAAACAAACTCATTATTTTGCTCTCCAAGCAATACTAACAAACTATTTCGTTTTCCCTATATCATCTTTTAAGAGAGCGAAAGAGAGAGAAAGAGAGAGAAAGACAGACAGATAGACAGATATATATATATATAGAGAGAGAGAGAGAGAGAGAGAGAGAGAGAAAGTTGGGTGCATCGTATAGTCTGTACTGTATTATGCTATTTTGTCTCTCCTTTCACCCCCCCCCCCCCCCCCCCGTTCTGGATTCTTCTTTAGTTTCATTTTATCATGTTTATATCTTTTCGATAAAAGTATAAAAAATGTCCGACATATAATTATAACCGTCAATTTAGGCTGATAAACTATTTCATATTAACTTGATGCAACAGAGATTTAAATACAAATCTTTTACTATTTATATATTGTGTATTTTTCTCATAAAATTGAGTATCTAAATAAAAAGAGATGAAGAAGAAGAAGAGGGAGAAGACGAAGAAGAACAACAAGAAGAACAAGAAGAACAAGAAGAAGAAGAACAAGAAGGGGGAATAAGAGTGAGAAGAAGAAAGAAAAGATGCGGAGGAGAAAGAAGAAGAACAAAACAAGAGAGACAGACTGGAGAGAAAGACAGACAGACAGACAGAGAGAGAAAGACAGACAGACAGACAGAGAGAAAGAGAGAGAGAGAGAGGGAAAGATGGGCGCATCGGTATATATATATATATATAGTCTGTAGTGTATTTATTTATTATTATGCTATGTTGTCTCTGCTTTCACGGTGAGTATGATAGAGATGGGAGAGAGGGGGGAAGGGGGGGGGGGGGGTCTTGGAACAAAAACTACTGTTTAATGCGCGGAGTTGGGCAAAGACAACGTTGAATGTCCAAGATAAAATCATTAGAAGCCAGAGCAAATAACACTGAGTTCCTATAGGAAATATATTTATTCAGATGGTCATATCTCAGCCAATACTTCACATATTCAATCGTAATCAATATTGGGACATTATTTTTGATGCTCTTTCGGAAAATAAAGAAAAAAATGAGAAATTCAAAACATGAACAATTAAGGCTGCTGCTGTTGTTGTTGTTACTTTTTTTTACGGCGCTTTCATTCAAAAATCTCATATTTTGCGCCATTCATTTATAACTATTAAACAATCTTTTCATGATTAGTCAAGCGTATTGCCAAAGAGTTTATAAATGTGTGATAAATAATTTTTCTTAATAAGTTATCCCTTTGAGGAAGGGAATCTGAATTCTGACCCTAAATAGCAGGGACCGCGGAGCGTTTTTGAGAGTCTGGGGGGGGGGGGGGTCTGAGCATGCGAACAATCTATAAACCCCTTTTTCGGAGCTTTTATGAAACGTGTCTACTAAAAAAAAAAGCCCCAGCCACCCGCTTCCGCGGCCCCTGCATAGTTTGAGAGTTACATGGCCTATAGAGGGCGGTCAACTGGTATCACGTGAAAGCATTATGAGTAGGTCACGCTCCGTTGTGGAATCGTTGGACCGTACGTTCTTTAATGCGGGATTTTCGCATGGCGCCTTTTCAATAGAGGGGTGCGGACGATTGTGGCTTTCACGCAAACTAGGCCGCGTTGCATAAAGCCGCGTGTTTACTGCCACTCGAATTAATCCAAGGCGCCTAAGAAGCGCTGCTTCTAACACAATTGTTCCATCAACTTATTTTTAACTGTAACTTATCATTTCTTTCATACGCTTATCATAACAAACATCTTAGTCGTGATCATCATCATCATTACCGACAACAGCCCAAACCCCAACGGCAACGACACCAGATATGTATGATAAGATAACGTTTGAGAAAATAACGAGTAATCTAGATGTCAGGGTTTTTTTTTGTACACGAATGTATTGTTTTGCGTTACAAAATAAATTATGGACATCTTAATTACATTTTTTTGTTTTGGACTGAACCTTTGAATTGAAGGGTTTTATAAACACCAAACACATAAACCATTACAAAGTTATTATCATATAAAACAAAAACGTGAAAGAAAAACATTCGTGTTTGTTATGAAAATTGATCTAAAACGATACCCATGATAACATTTAATGAATTTGGATAGACAAATGGGACTTAATAGCCCTCATTTGCACACCCTCTCCAATTTCGAGGAATTTCAATGGAAAGAACCTCATTGGTTTCAAAATGACTTTGATAAAATTTGAGAGCAAATGGACCACTAGTCTGAAATGAGGAGGAAATATATATCGTTTAGTTTCTTTTTTTGGGAAAATCTCTTCGCTTCTCATTTTCAAACTACTTGTTCATTTGATCTACAAATTTAACCAGGATCATCCTCATGCGGAAGGGCTTGTATACATGGAATTTCATCGACATTGTGAAGGATGTGCGAAATTTAATGAGGGCATTTCCTGTTAGAAGGGAACTAGCACAAACCGTGAATGGATTCCATTTTACGTTCGAAAGAAAACAAACATTCTTAGAAGTTTAGCGAATGGGGAATTATGGGACGTCAATAGAAAATTAAAGTAAGCAATGAGACGTTAACCCTTTCTTTTTAGGAGGGGGTCGTTAGTCAGTAGAGCTTTGCAATGAATCAAAGGGAAGAGGAATGGAGTGTTCAATTTAAGTAAATGGTTATTGGAACAGTGTGTGCGATGAGGAGGTTGGGCTGTTGGTAAAGGCATAATATTGAGAAGTGCGGTACACCATGATTGCCAAATCAATTATTATGACAATGGACCTATTTAATTGATGTATAGACCTAGATTGGAGAGGGGAATGGAAAGGGAGAGAGGGGGGGGGGGGGGAGGGGTCAGGAACAGAAAACGTTTATAATTTGTCACGTGACTTACTGTTGTTCCATTCCGAAGTTAGCTTTGTTGCCCGAGAGGGATGCGTATCCCTTCGTGTCACCTTCTCCAATGTATTTCTTAGAATAGCCACCGGAACACGCAAGTACATTGATGGCAATCAGCTGAGCAAGGAGAATCGCGACCGCTGTGGAACGACCCATTTCTACTGTGCCATGAAGAGAGAGATATAGAGAGAGAGAGAGCGAAAAAGAGAAGGGAGGGAGTGAAGGAGGGAGAGATGGGTTAGAAAGAGAGGGAAGGGAAGAGAAAGGTATAGGTTGGAGAAAGTAAAACAGGGGAGAGAAGGATGAGGGAGTGGGCAATTAAAGAAAGAGAGAGAGAGAGAATGTAAGGGTATGGGACAAAAAAGAATGAGAATTACTGAATAATAAGCAACTTTGGCGCTGGTCGCTTTTTGCACTCTCGCAAACAATGCATCCTGTTCATCCAAGCGTGAACGCATACCACATAAATATGACACCAAATGACTTGGAATAAAACACTCTTTCATCTGATGTATATTAATTAACTATTC
This sequence comes from Strongylocentrotus droebachiensis, assembly GCA_035222895.1. NCBI lineage: Eukaryota > Metazoa > Echinodermata > Echinoidea > Camarodonta > Strongylocentrotidae > Strongylocentrotus > Strongylocentrotus droebachiensis. Next base: position 4,215 of record JAVYIG010015400.1, read on the forward strand.
ATAGATGACTTTTAAAATAATTTTCAATTTTCTAGGTGTAAACTTTTTTTTGACTCACACTGTACAGCCCTTTCTTCTGAAAACTAGGCTACAACTTTAGTGATGAATGCAGAAGTCATCTACACGGGATTACGTCTTAAAGATGCCACCCTCATATAATGAAAGAGGACAATAGAGATGGTTTTAAACTGGAATATTTACATGATATTTAATTATTATTTGTATTAAATGCTTGGAGAATACTACATTCAATAAAGCTAATGACGTTCATCATCTTGTCAACTTTCAAATAATTAAGGATAACTAATCCTCAATGAATAAAGATTAAAATTCTAATGTCATTTACCATCTTATAGGATGAAACTGAGGACTGGGCAGAAAGATTCTCCTTGAAATTTGAGTGATAAAGATTTATCAGTCTATATATCAAAGATTGAATATATCAATGATATTTTAATAATAATTGTACATGTTGAAATTCATTTACCTCTATGGACTTCTGTACGGGGAGTTTTGTAGATTATTACATTATTGCTACTTCCAAGTATTGTATTTAAGAAGGTTTGAAAGACAACCCTCTATATCCATTAAATATGGAAACTATCATTGCCTTTCTTATCCAAACTGCTAATATTAATAGAATCATGTTTTGATGCTTCCTAACTTAAGAAAACGTGGGGGGGGGGGGCTTGCTATCCTCTTCATGGTGCTGTTACTACATGGACCATGTTATGGGTTGCAAAGGTGTACAAATATGATTATATGTTTATATTAGAAGGACTTAGAAAGTGAAGAGTTTTGAATTATAGCATTATTGTTGGTAGTAAGTTGGTAGTAAGTAAGTAATGGCAGTGTTGATTGTTGATGGGAGGGGGTGGTTTTCCCAGTGAAATTAACGGTTTACAAATGTAAAATTAATATAAAAAAAGAGAAAACTATTCTTAAAAATAAAAATTATAAAGGACATGGGCCTTCTAACAAAAACCTTGGTACCACGTTGGTGTTGTTGTTGTGTTGTTGTTGTTGTTGTTGTTGTTGTTGTTTTTTTTTTTTGGGGGGGGGGGGCAAACCAACTAAAAATTTCCAGTGATAAATTCAATTGTCTTTAAAAAAAAATATGTCAAGATATTGAAATTAAACAATGGTTCACTTTCCCTTTTTCAAGTTAGAAAATTTGAATAAAATGCTTTCCGGTTTCTTTGGTCTCTACATTAAAAATGTTCTACTTCTAGCAAAGCTCCTGCCAAGGCTGCAAAAAGGGAAAGTAAAGAGAATCCAATTGAAATGTGGACAGTAATGGAGTGAATATGGAATGATTGATCATAGTTGATAACGAGTGAATGCAAATGAGTGGTAACATGTACGACTGAAAGTGAGACAGAAAGGAATTGCAACAGGTTGTTCAGTCAAGAGAACAAACCTTGCAGAAGATAATTTTCGAAGAGAAAGAGAGAAAAGGGGTACTGATCAGTAGGAAAAGGGTACTTACAAGAAGGAAAAGGAGGCATGTGTCAAAAGGACATTTATGAGAAGGGAATGGGCTCTTATTAAAAAACGAAAGGGGCACATATCAAAAGGTAAAAAGGAACTTGTTAGAAATTATAAGGGAACGCGTGTCAAAGTAAAAAGTAAAAAGGGCTTTTATCATATATCACAAGAGGCACTTATGAAAATGGAACAGTGGCACTTTTAATAAAGTAAAAGGGGCATTTGTTGAAGCAAAAGGGGCACCTGTCAGATTTGAATAGGGGGGGGGGATTTTCGCAGGTGGTAAGGGGCCATTACAAAAAGTATGTGAAGTAATGTGGTTTTCCCTCCAGTTTGTCTCATCATGCGTGGGATCTGTGAGTGTTGGGGTTCCTGAAGCAACCCTGTACATGGATTTTCTTCATTGGGTGCATATAACCCATGGACATTTGCGTAGACCTTCAAATTATGAATTATCATCGAGTCCCCCCCCCCCCCCACCCCCCCCCCCCCCCCCCCCTCTCATTTTTTTGTCAGCTCGTGACAAACATATAATCCAGATGAAATACGCCATAGGATGTAATCATTTCTTCACGGTATATGAGTAGGGAAACACAAATGTAAAAAAAGAAACCCAAGAGAACTTTTAAGGAACAAAAAGAGAGAAAGGAAAGAAATAGGCCTATTATCTTGCTCCTTTTCATTTCAATTTTCTTGCAATTTATTTATTTCTATAATCTTCAGCCTTCTACACTTGCATCTCTCTCTCTCTCTCTCTCTTTATGGGATAAAAGATAGTGTATTAACCTACTCCTGTATAAAAAGGCATAATCTTTCCTATCGGTCTGTATTAAGCTTTAAATGTTGAATTTGTAGAACTTTACTTTCACTAGAAATCGGCGAAACATATATAGCAGCTAGCTAGCTAGCTCGAGCGAACAGCATATACTGCTAGTTATATGCAATGACAACTTACTGTTCGTCCCACGTAGCGACTAATTTTCAGGAGCTAAGGCAACGTGTTACACTTTAAGGCCATGTTACACTTTAAGACCTCAACACGCGTAGCCGTAGATAGTATCGCATGTCATTACAGAGTCTATACTAGACTCTAGCTGAAATCACAACAGCTGAAAAGTTATACCTATAATCATCCCAAAGTATACTCTACATTCTCACTTTGTATCATCGATAATCTGCGGCTTGCTGAGCACTGGCTATAGCCTCGATCGCCACGTCGATCATTGCACCGTACAAGATACTTTATTTTATAATTGTACATTTTATTATACGTATATTTTTTAAATTTTATTTTAGTACAAGAAGTAATTGATTGAATGTCTTTATTGTCATGCACAAAATAAAATGAAGGCATAAAAATCTTCTTACGGCTCACATTTGTATAAAATATAACAAATACATTTAATGTCCCTTTTGCAGCCAATCTCAAATTCTGTAGAAATTTGCAGGAATTATGAATATGTCATGTATGTCCTATCTGTGAAATTTAAATGTTAGCAGTGTCCTAATATTCAAATTATGCAAGGAAACCTGTTTACTTGCTAGACTTCACTGTCAGACACTATTGAGTGACTGACTGGCTTTTTTTCTTCTTTGATAATAACATACATAAAATGAGCTGTAAAGGGTACATAAGCATTTGTCTACATCAATAATAGTATGTGTTAATATGTTCTTTGTTTTTTTGTTCTGTTCTTTTGTTCTTCGTTTTCATGTATGTGTGTTTTTAGGGGTAGGCTTTTATACAAGGAACTTCCCTCCTTTCTGCCTATACCAAATGCTGTTATAAATTGCCATTGTATTTGTTATCACTTTCTTGTGTTTTTTTATATTTATAACTCCATTCTGTATTTGTATGTTTTTAATGTTTTTATGAAGAGTGTTGAATAAACTTTGAATTGAATTGAATTGAACCCACTTCTTGTGATGGCCAAAATTAAACTGATTGAATCTTTGCGAAGCATAAAACGAATGACCATTCAGTACAATGGTCTGAAAAATCAAGACTATTACTTATTGGCTCTATGGCTCCTAAGTCGATTTGACAACTAATAGTCGTTGTTTTCCCACTTGAAGACATTTCCAATCCCCACCTTGTTTAGGGAAGTTCTAAATTAGTATTATCTTTCAAATGCCGTTGGAATTTAACCTTTTCATTTTTTGGGCCTGCAAATGGGACATAGTACCTTTAACACTAACATATCATAGACAATAACTACAAATAACATAAATAACATAACAATGTAATATAATTTAACCTCTCTGTTGAGAGCCAGGGGAATTATTTGATTATTTGTACTCCCCTAGCTCCCAAAAGACAATACTAACTTAAATAAATTGCAGAAAATGTACATGGTTGTAGTATTTGTTTCATCCATTTACTGAATTAGTCGAGCATACATATACGCAGAGTGAACCACATAGTTACGCAACAGATTCTGGCCTGAAGCAGCTTTTTTGCAATTAGTCTCTTCTCAATGACAATTTGCATTATTTTTGTAAACGCCAGCGTCAATTTACGTGAGTTTTCGTAGATTGCATATAGCAAATCAACAAAGTGTTGGGTCACGTAACCCAACACTTTGTAGAGTTGGGTGACCTGTTTCATGAAAGGGCGCAATTGGTGAATGTGATACGTGATACGTGACTGTTCGTTGCAATCATGTTAGGTGAGACATTTGGGCTTAACTTTAGAATACCTTTCCAATGGGATTAATGTTTTGAGATTTAGCTTCATTGGTGAAGCTTTTGGTACCCTACGAACGTTTTGTCAATTTTAGTGGTGGGGTATTCTAAAGTTGTTCTTAAATTTGTTATATTATCAGTATGATATCGGTTAAATTTGAGCTATTTGATTAATTTTAGGCTAGCTATAGTAGATCTATAGCATTAGCAGTAGACGATGTAAGACTAAGGCCGAAGGGTAGCTCCAAATCCAATGCTAGCGCTCGTCGACCGGCTAGCGACTTCGGCATAATACAGTCCAGTTGGGATATTCGAAGATGTTTGACAGAAAAGTATAAAAAGCCTAAGGTGGGTGTTAGATCTAGCCTGAGGGGGACTTGACTAGACTGCTTCAACTGTTTTAGTGTCAGTCGGTCAAGCTCAATTAGGCCACGGAGTTATGAGCATCGCTCCCCCTTTAACACTCTATCTACCATACGTTTTGTGTATAATTTTCGCGCGGTGCGATTTTGTTTTAACACGCAAATTGCATAGGCAACTTGACCTGCAATTAAGTCTCTCGAGTCGACCAATTTGACTTTCCAACATGACTGCAACAGGTCTCAGAATTTGTTTTATCTGTCGTCTTAGCTAAGACAAACTGCTTTATGTGTTTTGAATACGGGCCCTGAACTCAAGTGTCAGCTCAAATCCGTTAAAAATGTGCTCTTCAACGATAAAGGAACCTATAAGAAGGTCAAGGTCATTACGTTATCTTTTAACGAAAAAAAGCAAATAACTTTTCATGTTTTACTGAAGCAAGCATAATGCACTATATAGGCCTGGGCCTATGTGAGAATAGAACATGAAAAGAGAACCTACTTAAAAGCAAAAGTTTGTTGTTGGCAGGTTCTCTAAATTAGTTTAACATTATCAACCCACTAAAACGTTTGATTGATGAAACAGGGAGAAACAAGGAAATAACAAATAAAATATGTACATGTAGATAGTACAGGAAATAGAAGAGGTGAAAACTATACACTGGATACATTTCAAGCCGACACACAATGGCCCGAATTCACAAAGGAGGTTTGTCGACCAACCTAGGTTTATGTGCGTCATCTCCACTCCCAGTTGGGGTATTCTATTACAATGAAAGTCCCACGTTTTAGCATGCTAGTATAGCCTCAGTATAGGTCCCTATTTCTCTCCTATAAAAGTTTTTTTAAAGGCACCAATGTAGATAAAATGCCTCGCTGACGGACATGCCGGAGCTAGACTCGAACCTCGGACACACTCTGATTGAGAGCAGAGTCCTCGATCCACTCGACCGGAATATTTACAAAATGTATAGCCTGTGCATGCATTATAATTTAATAGAAAAGGTTATGAAATTCATGGAAATCTGTCAAATGGTGAAGAAATACAACTCTATGAATTAAACTAAACTGAACTGATCTACTCACCGGTGGTATTTAGTTCTGCGATGATACAAACTGGACGACAGAGGATATCTGGAGAGCTTTTAAAGCAGATGGCCGTAAGAGATGAACAACAATCAGCAGCGATTGGAATAATTATGAGTTGCTCGAACTTATATACTCTTCTCTCGCCTGAAAATGTAACAGTGATATACTTGGAATTATGTCATTTGATTATAAGTGTCATTAAAAAAAAAAGCGTACACGTGGCAGTTATAGAAAGTTCTGATTGGTCACAATGCTCCACTTTTGATATCACTGAACGGATGATGGGCGTATATCCTTGCGTGGCATATTGGAAACGTTCATCACAAAGCGGGGTGGTATAATCGCTACTTTTCAGGCAATAGTAAAAGAAACTTCATTTTAGTGTTCTGCATGTTCCTCCTGTTTTGCCTTAATTTTGACATGATCCCTTATAAACATTCTTAAAACAAAGAGCAGAGGGTACATGTATGATTCATTGAACAGGGATAATACTACACTGGGTCAGGATTAACTTTACTACTACACGTTTTTGCTCCATTTGGCATAGTGAGGTATGAACTAGTCACTGTACTTCTCACATTAAGCATACACACATTGTGAGGTGTGTTCACACTAGTTGGTTTATCCAGAGTGAGTATAAATTTACTACATACAATAATACAATATCACAATCCTAACATCTAAATGCTTCATAAAGATTAATTAACACTGTACAATAGATACATGTCAAATAGATAAATATGTTTAGACCACATTTCTCAACAATCCGTCTGGTTGACTAAATACGACTCTAATACCCCTAACGGCACCCAGTTCATCATTAAACAATCATGATATTCAGTACCACACTATAATATATATTAATAAAATAATGATACTGTATTTTACACAAAGCAACAAAAGAATATTTTTTCTTACCTGAAATAAAATGAAGGAGGCTGTCAAGACTTTCGTTGGCCGTATGGCATCGTAGATTAAACTGATGCCACCAAGGCATATATCTTGACCAACGGCTTCTCAGATGGGTGCACTAAGTATAAGTCATCTTAATTCTGGCTTAAATAATAGATATAGAAAACAGGCTTAAATATATCCCGTGTGTTTTTATGAATTAATATCTTCTGTATAAATACTTCACTTTGATTGCGTTCAGGCTATTATAGCAATGTGATAGTAAATACATTTTATATAGGGTTAATCAGTGTAAAGCATTTTGAATGTGCAAGACCTTAAACATGTCGTATCAGGACAATTACCCCCTGGGCAATCACCCCCCGGAAAACTACCCCCCGGAAAACTACCCCCGTAGGACGATAACCCCCCGGAAAATTACCCCCCGGAGAATAACCCCCCGAGGACAATTACCCCCCCCCTACGGACAATTACCCCCGGAAAATTACCCCCCGGAGAATTACCACCCGAGGACAACTACCCACGGGGACAATTACCCCCCGAGGACAGCTACCCCCGGGGACAATTACCCCCCGAGGACAACTACCCCCCAAGGACAACTACCCCCGAGGACAATTACCCCCCCCCCCCCGAGGACAATTACCCCCCCCCGAGGACAATTACCCCCCGAGGACAACTACCCCCCGAAGACAATTACCCCCCATAGACACAACTGGGCCTGGTGGCTCAGTGGTTAGATCGCCCGTCTCATGTACGGAAGGTCGTGGGCTCGAACCCCGGCCGAGTCATACCAAAGACTTATAACAATGGGACCTTCTGCCTTCCAGCTAGGCGCTCAGCATATTATATCGGAGAAGGGTAGTACTAATTATGTTATGTTATGCAGGGCCCGCTGGAAGAGCAGTTTCATAACTGAAGTGGCTACCCTGGGTAAATAAAACGTTATTATTATTATTATTACCCTCGAGGACAACTAACCCCGAGGACAACTACCCCTCCCCCTTCAACGACAACCCCCCCCCCCCGAGGACAATAACCCCTGAAGGAATTGCTATTTACAGAAAATTGCATAAACCTTCATTTTCTTTGCTATTTATGAAGTTTATTTCAGTCTTTTCAAATTATTCAATTCGATATGGGGGGGGGGGGGTAGAGGTTGCCCAATTCCCCTGTAGTTTTGCTACCGAGAAAAGGAACAGAAATTAAAAAATACTTTGCGCGCAGATGAGTACGCGTTACAGCCTCTCTCACCATCAATGGCACAACAAAGAAATTAGGATGTAAGATTTCCTTTATGCATCCTCTGTAAATGTTTCATCAGCTGATCGTGTATTTGTCTTTGCATGTATAATGAGCCCTCATCCATGCCGTGATCTATAATTAACGTTTTCTTCACGTTATTTATTTATTTCTGTTGAAGTATAATATGTTTTCGTGTACGTTAAATTATTTTGAAATAGAATTTACCTTTAAGTTATATGTACGGTGCCATGTCAAAAGAAAAAAAAATATCCGCTCTCTAGTAATTCATCTCATTTGATTTTGTAACTCCAGCACAGCGTTTTTCAACCGGGGTGCCGCAAGAGAATGATTTGGAAAACGTTGATTTTGTAAAAAAAAATCAAATACCGGAAACAGTTAAAATATGTAATTACAAGAGAAACTAGATTTGTAATACTTGTTTGGAACAAGTATAGGTGGGTTGATCCAACTAAAATTTGAGACAAAATCAAGGGAACATTTGAGATAGCTAATTGTCTCAGCTACATCATACTCAAAGTTAAGCGTAAACAAAGCTAAAACGACGGAGATATTGCTCGCGAAAGACGGGAATGTAGAATCCAGTTTTGAGAACATGTCATGTCCCTCAGAGAATACACGCAAAAAGTGAAAAATTGACATGCCTCCTTTAATCGGACAAATACGCCATGATGCCTTTGGCAAAATGAAAAAGTGTGGATACCACATTTGTAGAACATTGTCTCAGGTAAAACATATCAAAATTTGGAAGAAAATTGATTAATATTTTTAGAGATACAATCAATTTTCAAAAGATATGCTGACATCATAATATGCAAATACAAATTTTGAGTTCGGAGGCCTTTATGATGTCATGAGTTAATTGAGGGTCAAATGAAACATGAAATCATATCTCCATTTGTTTTCTATCAAAATATGAAAACAAAATTGGGGTCACCTAGCAGCCTAAAGAGCTACAATGGATTTTGTATAGGCATGTTTTTGCCCATGTATGCTATGTATTACAAGAGCTCGCGCGCACGAAATTTTTTGTTAAACGGTCGATCATTCCGTTATTAATAGTCATAAAGAGACAAACATGGCATCAATTTGTTTGTAAAAATATGTGGAATATTATGAAAGAAAAAAAATAGCAATTCTATGTTGTGTAATAGTTTTACGCGCGAAAAACGCGCGCGCATGCACATATGTGTGATTTTTTATAAAATGCTTAGAATGGAATTAAACATATGCATTTTAAAATTTTGCGCGCGCATTGGCGCTATTGGTACTATACTACACTACTGCCATTGTAGATTATGCTGATTTTACAGATGATAATAATGATATGGTAACAATTATAATAATACTATATACTTATACTAATTGTCATCAAAATCATCATATTCATATTCATCATAATAATAACAATAATAATGATTATAATAATTACAATAATAATTTATATTAACGATAATAATCATGATAAGGATAATAATCACAATAACAAACATAATAATTACACAAATAACATTAGTAACACCACCAACCATAATGATGATTGTTGTCATTATTATTGCGATACTGCTTCTAGTACTACTCCTACTACATATAGGAAGAAGGAGGGGAAGAGGAAGAATCTTATTGTTTATTTTCTGTATTACCGAGGCATACAAATGCACAGGTAGATAAGAGAGTGAAAAGTAAGGCGACGAAGAGGGAGAGAGAGGGAGAGAGAACGAGAAGGGGTAGCCTATGGTCCGGGTTCAAATTCAGTTCTCTTTAATTTATTTGACCCAGTACTGATGATCATAATTTTATCTACCATGTGATTGCCATGTGTACGCCACACCGAATAGCACTAGCTCACATTTTTTTATTGTTGTCAAGAACTTATTGGCATGCAGGAGATTTTCATCATGTGTTTGATCTTGTATTGAAAAAAAGATCAAACACATCATCATAATCTACAGTGTGCAAACAAACATTTCTTAACAACAATTGAAATTTCTTTCAGGAAGCCTAACACTAAAAGCTGTTTTTGATTCAAAGAGCATCGTAGAGACGATAGACACATAAGAATAATAATACATTCACTTCTATTTTCTCCGACAAATAAACCGAACAAAAGATCCAAACGAGGGTAATAAACTGTTAAACGAATTTATCATGACTCCTTGAAAATTAATTAATACTGCTTGTCAAATATTATTGAAGAACAGCAAAGGCGAACGCGATTGTCGTTAAAATTCAGAATTTATGGCTTACATTGCTTTTCTCTCAAAATTACCGTGAGATATCAAGCTACATGGAACTATGATCGACACAAAAGATATTGTCTTGAAAAAAGTCAGAAACATTAGAACTTGAATGAATAAAACATAATGCAAATGAATAAGACTAGAAGGAATAGGACACAGGTTCAATTTTACCATTTAAATCATCCAGTACCAAATACCTAAGCAAAATTCGAACCTGATGCATTTAGGTAAGCTGAGAGACAATGATTCATGACAATTGTCAATTGTCATGAGTTTATCGTCTAGAAGTATTGCAAAAGATAATCAGAAAAATAATGATCAGAATGATACCTTTAATATTAGGCCTACTTCTACATGTACTATACTACACTACTGCCATTGTAGATTATGCTGATAATACAGATGATAATAATGATATGATAACAATTATAATAATACTATATACTTATACTAATCGTCATCAAAATCATCATATTCATATTCATCATAAATGATGACAATAATAATGATTATAATAATTACAGTAATAATTTATATTAACGATAATAATCATGATAAGGATAATAATCACAATAACAAACATAATAATTACACAAATAACATTAGTAACACCACCAACCATAATGATAATTGTTGTCATTATTATCGCAATACTGCTTCTAGTACTACTCCTACTACATGTATTAGGAAGAAGGAGGGGAAGAGGAAGAATATTATTGTTTATTTTCTGTATTATCGAGCCATACAAATGCACAGGGAGGTAAGAGGGAAAAGTAAGGCAACGAAGAGAGAGAGAGAGAGGGAGAGAGAACGAGAGGGGGTAGCCTATGGTCCGGGTTCAAATTCAGTTCTCTTTAATTTATTTGACCCAGTACTGATGATAATAATTTTATCTACCATGTGATTGCCATGTGTACGCCACACCGAATAGCATTAGCTCACATTTTTTTTTATTGTTGTCAAGAACGTATTGGCATGCAGGAGATTTTCATCATGTGTTTGATCTTGTATTGAAAAAAAGATCAAACACATCATCATAATCTACAGAGTGCAACCAAAAATTTCTAAACAACAATTGAAATTTCTTTCAGGAAGCCTAACACTAAAAGCTGTTTTTGACTCAAAGAGCATCGCAGAGACGATAGACACATAAGAATAATAATACATTCACTTCTATTTTCTCCGACAAATAAACCGAACAAAAGATCCAAACGAGGGTAATCAACTGTTAAACGAACTTACCATGAGTCCTTGAAAATTAATTAATACTGCTTGTCAAATATTATTAAAGAACAGCAAAGGCGAACGCGATTGTCGCTACAATTCAGAATTCATTGCTTGCATTGCTTTTCTCTCAAAATTACCGTGAGATATCAAGCTACATAGAACTATGATCGACACAAAAGATATTGTCTTGAAAAGAGTCAGAAACATTAGAACTTGAATGAATAAAACATAATGCAAATGAATAAGACTAGAATGAATAGGACACAGGTTCATTTTTACCATTTAAATCATCTAGTACCAAATACCTAAGCAAAATTCGAACCTGATGCATTTAATGGTAAGCTTAAAGACAATGATTCATGAAAGTTGTCAATTGTCACTAGTTTATCGTCTAGACGTTTTGCAAAAAATAATCAGAAAATTAATGATCAGAATGATACCTCTACTATAAGGCCTACTTCTACATGTACTATACTACACTACTGCTATTGTAGATTATGCTGATAATACAGATGCTAATAATGATATGATAACAATTATAATAATACTATATACTTATACTAATCGTCATCAAAATCATCATATTCATATTTATCATAATGATAACAATAATAATGATTATAATAATTACAATAATAATTTATATTAACGATAATAAGCATGATGAGGATAATAATCACAATAACAAACATAATAACTACACAAATAACATTAGTAACACCACCAACCATAATAATAACTGTTGTCATTGTTATTGCGATACTGCTTCTAGTACTACTCCTACTACATGTACTAGGAAGAAGGAGGGGAAGAGGAAGAATCTTATTGTTTATTTTCTGTATTACCGAGGCATACAAATGCACAGGTAGATAAGAGAGTGAAAAGTAAGGCGACGAAGAGGGAGAGAAAGGGAGAGAGAACGAGAAGGGGTAGCCTTATGGTCCGGGTTCAAATTCAGTTCTCTTTAATTTATTTGACCCAGTACTGATGATCATAATTTTATCTACCATGTGATTGCCATGTGTACGCCACACCGAATAGCATTAGCTCACATTTTTTTTTATTGTTGTCAAGAACTTATTGGCATGCAGGAGATTTTCATCATGTGTTTGATCTTGTATTGAAAAAAAGATCAAACACATCATCATAATCTACAGAGTGCAACCAAAAATTTCTAAACAACAATTGAAATTTCTTTCAGGAAGCCTAACACTAAAAGCTGTTTTTGATTCAAAGAGCATCGCAGAGACGATAGACACATAAGAATAATAATACATTCACTTCTATTTTCTCCGACAAATAAACCGAACAAAAGATCCAAACGAGGGTAATCAACTGTTAAACGAACTTATCATGAGTCCTTGAAAATTTATTAATACTGCTTGTCAAATATTATTAAAGAACAGCAAAGGCGAACGCGATTGTCGCTACAATTCAGAATTCATTGCTTGCATTGCTTTTCTCTCAAAATTACCGTGAGATATCAAGCTACATAGAACTATGATCGACACAAAAGATATTGTCTTGAAAAGAGTCAGAAACATTAGAACTTGAATGAATAAAACATAATGCAAATGAATAAGACTAGAAAGAATAGGACACAGGTTCATTTTTACCATTTAAATCATCCAGTACCAAATACCTAAGCAAAATTCGAACCTGATGCATTTAATGGTAAGCTTAAAGACAATGATTCATGAAAGTTGTCAATTGTCACTAGTTTATCGTCTAGACGTTTTGCAAAAAATAATCAAAAAATTAATGATCAGAATGATACCTCTACTATAAGGCCTACTTCTACATGTACTATACTACACTACTGCCATTGTAGATTATGCTGATAATACAGATGATAATAATGATATGATAACAATTATAATAATACTATATACTTATACTAATCGTCATCAAAATCATCATATTCATATTTATCATAATGATAACAATAATAATGATTATAATAATTACAATAATAATTTATATTAACGATAATAATCATGATGAGGATAATAATCACAATAACAAACATAATAACTACACAAATAACATTAGTAACACCACCAACCATAACAATAACTGTTGTCATTGTTATTGCGATACTGCTTCTAGTACTACTCCTACTACATGTACTAGGAAGAAGGAGGGGAAGAGGAAGAATCTTATTGTTTATTTTCTGTATTACCGAGGCATACAAATGCACAGGTAGATAAGAGAGTGAAAAGTAAGGCGACGAAGAGGGAGAGAGAGGGAGAGAGAACGAGAAGGGGTAGCCTTATGGTCCGGGTTCAAATTCAGTTCTCTTTAATTTATTTGACCCAGTACTGATGATCATAATTTTATCTACCATGTGATTGCCATGTGTACGCCACACCGAATAGCATTAGCTCACATTTTTTTTTATTGTTGTCAAGAACTTATTGGCATGCAGGAGATTTTCATCATGTGTTTGATCTTGTATTGAAAAAAAGATCAAACACATCATCATAATCTACAGAGTGCAACCAAAAATTTCTAAACAACAATTGAAATTTCTTTCAGGAAGCCTAACACTAAAAGCTGTTTTTGATTCAAAGAGCATCGCAGAGACGATAGACACATAAGAATAATAATACATTCACTTCTATTTTCTCCGACAAATAAACCGAACAAAAGATCCAAACGAGGGTAATCAACTGTTAAACGAACTTATCATGAGTCCTTGAAAATTTATTAATACTGCTTGTCAAATATTATTAAAGAACAGCAAAGGCGAACGCGATTGTCGCTACAATTCAGAATTCATTGCTTGCATTGCTTTTCTCTCAAAATTACCGTGAGATATCAAGCTACATAGAACTATGATCGACACAAAAGATATTGTCTTGAAAAGAGTCAGAAACATTAGAACTTGAATGAATAAAACATAATGCAAATGAATAAGACTAGAATGAATAGGACACAGGTTCATGTTTACCATTTAAATCATCCAATACCAAATACCTAAGCAAAATTCGAACCTGATGCATTTAATGGTAAGCTTAAAGACAATGATTCATGAAAGTTGTCAATTGTCACTAGTTTATCGTCTAGACGTTTTGCAAAAAATAATCAAAAAATTAATGATCAGAATGATACCTCTACTATAAGGCCTACTTCTACATGTACTATACTACACTACTGCCATTGTAGATTATGCTGATAATACAGATGATAATAATGATATGATAACAATTATAATAATACTATATACTTATACTAATCGTCATCAAAATCATCATATTCATATTTATCATAATGATAACAATAATAATGATTATAATAATTACAATAATAATTTATATTAACGATAATAATCATGATGAGGATAATAATCACAATATCAAACATAATAACTACACAAATAACATTAGTAACACCACCAACCATAACAATAACTGTTGTCATTATTATTGCGATACTGCTTCTAGTACTACTCCTACTACATGTACTAGGAAGAAGGAGGGGAAGAGGAAGAATATTATTGTTTATTTTCTGTATTACCGAGGCATACAAATGCACAGGTAGATAAGAGAGTGAAAAGTAAGGCGACGAAGAGGGAGAGAGAGGGAAAGAGAACGAGAAGGGGTAGCCTATGGTCCGGGTTCAAATTCAGTTCTCTTTAATTTATTTGACCCAGTACTGATGATCATAATTTTATCTACCATGTGATTGCCATGTGTACGCCACACCGAATAGCATTAGCTCACATTTTTTTTATTGTTGTCAAGAACTTATTGGCATGCAGGAGATTTTCATCATGTGTTTGATCTTGTATTGAAAAAAAGATCAAACACATCATCATAATCTACAGAGTGCAACCAAACATTTCTAAACAACAATTGAAATTTCTTTCAGGAAGCCTAACACTAAAAGCTGTTTTTGATACAAAGATTATCGTAGAGACGATAGACACATAAGAATAATAATACATTCACTTCTATTTTCTCCGACAAATAAACCGAACAAAAGATCCAAACGAGGGTAATCAACTATTAAACGAATTTATCATGAGTCCTTGAAAATTAATTAATACTGCTTGTCAAATATTATTGAAGAACAGCAAAGGCGAACGCGATTGTCGTTAAAATTCAGAATTTATTGCTTGCATTGCTTTTCTCTCAAAATTACCGTGAGATATCAAGCTACATAGAACTATGATCGACCAAAAAGATATTGTCTTGAAAAGATTCAGAAACATTAGAACTTGAATGAATAAAACATAATGCAAATGAATAAGACTAGAATAAATAGGACACAGGTTCAATTTTACCATTTAAATCATCCAGTACCAAATACCTGAGCAAAATTCGAACCAGATGCATTTAATGGTAAGCTTAAAGACAATAATTCATGACAATTGTCAATTGTCATGAGTTTATCGTCTAGACGTATTGCAAAAGATAATCAGAACAATAATGATCAGAATGATACCTCTACTATTGGGCCTACTTCTACATGTACTATACTACACTACTGCCATTGTAGATTATGCTGATAATACAGATGATAATAATGATAATAATACTATATACTTATACTTATCGTCATCAAAATCATTTTATGGGGCCAGTCACCACGAAATGAGTCCAGTGTCGCATTAGCTCAATCGTAGTAATAGCGATGTATAGTGTGTATGTACTAAAAAATTGACCCACCTACCACATTTTCGATTTTTCCAAAAATCGACTTCTTATTTCTTTGTTTGTTGAAACTTTCATTGAAATCGAATGATGGCAAGTGTGTTGTTGCTATGTTGTTGTTGACCAGACTATAATATGTTACGCATCATTAACTTTACACCTAATTATCTCAAAACTGGGTAATCCCATTGTTATAAAGTCCAATTAGGTTTTTGTTCATATTTCTGGATATAATTTATCAATTTTAATGTGTGACCCCTTAATTTAAAGCTTACTTAATGTAGATTCATAAATACTTAAAAACAGGAATAATTTTTTTGCGACACTGGACTCATTTCGTGGTGACAGGCGCCATATTCATATTCATCATAAATGATAACAATAATAATGATTATAATAATTACAGTAATAATTTATATTAACGATAATAATCATGATAAGGATAATAATCACAATAACAAACATAATAATTACACAAATAACATTAGTAACACCACCAACCATAATAATAACTGTTGTCATTATTATTGCGATACTGCTTCTAGTACTACTCCTACTACATATAGGAAGAAGGAGGGGAAGAGGAAGAATCTTATTGTTTATTTTCTGTATTATCGAGGCATACAAATTCACAGGGAGATAAGAGAGGGAAAAGTAAGGCGACGAAGAGAAAGAGAGGGAGAGTGAACGAGAGGGGGTAGCCTATGGTCCGGGTTCAAATTCAGTTCTCTTTAATTTATTTGACCCAGTACTGATGATCATAATTTTATCTACCATGTGATTGCCATGTGTACGCCACACCGAATAGCATTAGCTCACATTTTGTTTATTGTTGTCAAGAACTTATTGGCATGCAGGAGATTTTCATCATGTGTTTGATCTTGTATTGAAAAAAAGATCAAACACATCATCATAATCTACAGAGTGCAACCAAAAATTTCTTAACAACAACTGAAATTTCTTTCAGGAAGCCTAACATTAAAGCTGTTTTTGATTCAAAGAGCATCGTAGAGACGATGAACACATAAGAATAATAATACATTCACTTCTATTTTCCCCGACAAATAAACCGAACAAAAGATCTTACCGAGGGTAATCAACTATTAAACGAATTTATCATGAGTCCTTGAAAATTAATTAATACTGCTTGTCAAATATTATTGAAGAACAGCAAAGGCGAACGCGATTGTCGTTAAAATTCAGAATTTATTGCTTGCATTGCTTTTCTCTCAAAATTACCGTGAGATATCAAGCTACATAGAACTATGATCGACCAAAAAGATATTGTCTTGAAAACAGTCAGAAACATTAGAACTTGAATGAATAAAACATAATGCAAATGAATAAGACTAAAATGAATAGGACACAGGTTCAATTTTACCATTTAAATCATCCAGTACCAAATACCTAAGCAAAATTCGAACCAGATGCATTTAATGGTAAGCTTAAAAACAATGATTCATGACAATTGTCAATTGTCATGAGTTTATCGTCTAGACGTATTGCAAAAGATAATCAGAACATTTATGATCAGAATGCTACCTCTACTATTAGGCCTACTTCTACATGTACTATACTACACTATTGCCATTGTAGATAATGCTGATAATACAGATGATAATAATTATATGATAACAATTATAATAATACTATATACTTATACTAATCGTCATCAAAATCATCATATTCATATTTATCATAATGATAACAATAATAATGATTATAATAATTACAATAATAATTTATATTAACGATAATAATCATGATAAGGATAATAATCACAATAACAAACATAATAACTACACAAATAACATTAGTAACACCACCAACCATAATAATAATTGTTTTCATTATTATTGCGATACTGCCTCTAGTACTACTCCTACTACATGTACTAGGAAGAAGGAGGGGAAGAGGAAGAATCTTATTGTTTTTTTTCTGTACAGTCAGTCCGCAAGTCAGAAAAAACACGTCTAGTTTATCCCAGTTCTTGCGAGCGTGACCCCGATTTGACCTTAGAAGTCGCAAATGAAGACTCGTTTTGAAATGATCGTAGCTCCGTCATAAAATGAGATTTTCAAATGATTGTTTTTTTTTTTGAAGAGTTAAAAGGTAAACTCACGGAAATATCATCTTTATTTTTTCAAAAAAGAGGGAAAAAATATGAAATCAGTAGTTAGAACGATGACTTTTTTTTGGAAATTTTAAGTTTTGATTTTCGTCTTAAATTCCACAATTTCTTCCGAAGGCCCCAAAAGTAGCTGCAAATTATAAAAGGAAATTTATTAAGCTTTAAAAATATGGTAAAATAATAACTTGATGACTTGTAGATGGGTCAGCAGCCAGCTAAAGACATACCGATGTCGATTTTACTTTTGGAGTGGAAGTCGCACACATCGTTCGTACACTCCGTCCCTCTGTCCGTACAAAATGGCGTCATTTCACATTTTTCACTCTTCGTATTCGCCCACAAAACGTCCTCTAATCCTTACAATTAGGGTAGATTCCCCTTAAATTAGTATGGATACGACCACTTCTTAATAATCTCGAATTATATTTACACAAGTGCGATAATAAGTCGTCATTCCTTGTTCCTAAATTTATTTCGGTCCCATGTGTTTAATTTCGTGTATGTATTATCTCTGCCCATTGTTCTACGTTCACCTACACGTCGCTCATATTTGTCTCGCACTCTCACTTCCCTTAAAAAAAAAGTCTCTCCCTCTCTCTCTCTCTCCCTTTTAAATCTCCCTCTCTTCTCTCTCCCTTTCATACATATATATTTCCCTTTCTATCTCCCACTCTCTCACGGCCTCAAGTAACTGTTACTACTACAGCGAAACAAGCAAAGCCATCAACTAAATTTAGTAATAAAAATATAAATACATGTACATCCTTTTTGATTTTGAGTTTGATTTTTTATTAACAAAAACAAATAAATCAACATAATGTATCATGTATGATTACATGAAATATAACAATATAGCACAAGATAAATAATATTACACATGAATAAGATATAAAAAAAAACAACAACATTGGTTTACAAAGTATGTTATATATATAGATGAAATAAAAGTGAACCAAGTTTCATGGCAAGGTCAATATAAACAACTTTAAGTTCCATGTACACCTAAACTTGCATAATGGTACCCTGTAGTACGTGAAATAACAAATATCTCTCACAAGCCTTCCTCTGCATAGCTTGAGAAAAAATATCAACATGTATATCGTTTTTAAAAAAGGAGGTAAGTAGTATTGTAACTTTGTACGGTACATCTATAATAACAATAATAATAATACTGATCTATTGCGTCAAACCGTCATGTTCAAGGTACATACATGTTCATACTTTTCTGTTGAAAACGTGATAAAATATAATAACTTCATCCAAACAGAGAGTTGTATAAACACTTTGAAGGTGTATATACAGTAAACAAATTGAAGCACTTGTTTGTTTGGCAAGGTTTCATATGTGATAAAAATAAGTTTACTATAACTGAGAGCTGCATAAATGTGTTGAAGGTGTATGTACATTATATACATGAAAGGTATTGTTTTTTGGCAAGGTTTCACATACATGAACAAATTTAAGTTCACTAAAACAGAGAGTTGCATACACATTGCGAAGATCTTCATACAGTAAATATTTCAACAAAATAACTCATTTTATTCTATTGGCAAGGTTTCACACACAGGCTATAAACAAGTTGACCAAAAAGTACTGAGAGCTGTATACATTTTTGGAGGTGTAAGTACAGTATATATTCTTTTGGGCAAGGTTTCACACACATGAAAATAAGTTAATCAGTACTGGCAGCTGTATACAAATTTTGAAGGTGTACATATGTAGTTAACCTTTAAAAGCCAACTAATATTTTTACAATAAAAACATTGGAAAAACATGAAGGCATATACCATGTTCATGTATAAATGTTTACCTAAGATCGTTCTGATGCTTAGCTGGCAACTAAACACACTAGAAAGTGCATGTACTACATACTTTTAAATGAATACATAATACAATCGATACTAACACAGGAATACATATATATTGATCAATGATCATCTTCAAAATGTG
The DNA here is from genome assembly GCA_035222895.1 of Strongylocentrotus droebachiensis. Lineage (NCBI taxonomy): Eukaryota > Metazoa > Echinodermata > Echinoidea > Camarodonta > Strongylocentrotidae > Strongylocentrotus > Strongylocentrotus droebachiensis. Next base: position 24,214 of record JAVYIG010015400.1, read on the forward strand.
AAATGCACCCTGGCACATCATTCACAACGATATCCTTCCTGAAGCTACTAAACATGTATATTCTATACGTAAAATGTTTACAAACAAACAATTTAAAACAAAAATCCTTAGTTCTCATCGGATTTGCTCTGTGATAGACTATGTACATAATATTATAAATATTTCAAAGATATGAAAGCTGCATCTTCAAATATTTTTAAACAGGAAACAACTTTGGTGAAGGCCCGATACCCAAGAGCATAATTATAAAGGATACCTGGTACATGTAGTTCTCATCGATATCAAACTACCGGTAATTCTTCGTCTGATTCGATATCTGAAAATTCTTCATCAGAGGAGAACAAAATTTCAATTTCAAGAGCCTCATCTACATTATTGACAACTTCTTCATCCTCATCATCTGAAGAGATATCTCCTTCCTCTTCTGATGAGTCGCTGTTACAAGATATATCTAAAGGTTCACGTACTTCTGGTTGGGATCTTTCTAACACATTTGAACAATCATTGCTTTGACAGCCTGGGCCACATAACTTGCCATTTTTTCTACATTTACATCTTTTATTAACACATTTGTTTTTTTTACATGCACATCCCCTTGTTAAAAAGGCTACATTGTTCCGAATTTCTGTCATATTTTCTTCAGAGTCCCACATAATCTCTATAATTGGAACATTATTGTCAAATGTTACTACATAACCATGTGAAACCAAATCAGGGTATTGAAACTGGGGAGTGGTACACAAACTCCACACTGTGCTTACCCAACATGACCTTAACCAATAGTATTGAAGAGCAGTATTTGAAAGAAGCAACTCATCTTCATAGCATCCTAGCCATGAAGCCTTCCTAACTTTATCAAGTGCATTTTCATGCTGTTCTCTTTCTGTCTCACCATTAACACTTGCAAATAATTGAACTGGCGAGTCATACTGGTGAAGACAAGCCCTCTTGGCTTTAAAATAAAAACAAAGAATTAGCCTATAGAATGAGAGGAGACCCAAGTCACTATTTCCATTAACAGTGCTACAAGATAAATTGCCGATATTAAAGGGAGTATTTTCTCCTGAAATGAAAAATGCATATTGAAAGAATACATTCATAAACTTACTTTTGCCCAAATGTGCAAAGTATGATACAAAGTCACACCCAGAGCATATATATAACATTTGGATACACTTCAAAACATCAATATTTTGGGAAATAATTGCAGACAAATCAGAATCTGCCTTTATAGCATCTTGCAACATGTTCACATTTAAATATTTCTCTTCCCCAACCTTAGCGTTATATTGTATACAGACCGTCTTATCTGAAAAGTTCAATGGTAGGCTAACAACGCCAACATCCCTATCGAGAGAATAAATTAACACATGACTACAAGGAGTATCATATACATGAAAGATTTGTGTGTCACTCTCTTCATGGTTATGTACAAGAGAATGGTTCTCAACCCCCTTACTGGTTACAACAACACCTGACCACCCTGGCGACGACTGTAGCCCAACATGAAATCCCCCAGAAGTAATACACATTTGGTCATCTTGCAAATGACCTTTAACAATGTCTACAATTTTCCTTGACAGGTATCGAATGAGTGCATTTTTGTTTTTGCGTATATGTAAACATTTTGACCAATTCTGAGGAAGAGGAGTATCATCAACTACCTCATCCACTGTAGAGTCAGAGTCTTCATCCCCTTGATCCCTTCTTGATCTTTCAATACATTTTGGTGATATCCCTTGTGTATCAAACTGGTCAAATAAAATTCTTACATCTCTGAAACCTTTTTTGAAACGAGTCAAAACCCAAATATCAACAATAAAAGATGCATACTCATTAAATGTTCTATAATGTTTAAGTGGTGATGTATAAATTATATTCATTCCTTCTGCTATGAGACATGACCCCTTTTGGGTAATGGTTGGACTACTAGATACTAAATTATAATTACTTCCATATCGTTTATCAAAAATATTATACATTAGATATTTGGCACCTTTCTGAGGTAGATTGCTACGGTCACAAATAGCTCGAGGTTTTTCAATAAATTGACAAAGAGTACTTATTGGTTGATTTCTTTCTTGTGAGGAAGCCATCAAGCGCTTGCAACACAGAGTAACCATTTTCACTTCCTTCTGGTAGCTTGAAAGCTTTCTACGTGTGACTTTAGGTTTAGCAAATGTTTTCAAATTATGCTTCCTTAAAACGGATTTTTCCACACTAGTGTCTTTAAGTATTTGGAACTTACAAAAATAAGAGTAAGCATCCTGACCTATCTGTCTGTATGAGAGTAGACTTGTTTCTTGATCCTTAGAAGCAGGAACTCTAGTAAAGACATGGCACAATCCTGATTCCTGATCTGGCAAAAACATACTACTCTCCAAAAGCTTACCAAGGTACAATTTAATATTTGAAAATTAAGATTTAATGACTGACGGAGAAAGATCTCTGTGAAGTACAGACTTTGAAGGATTTAAAAATTCTAACTGTTCCTCAAAATGAGTAATTAATTTTGCTTGGTACTGTATTGTACCAGCAATTTTTTCCATATTTTTGGGAAGGCTTCTACAAAAAGCCATCTTACAATGTTTGTTAATTAACATTTCATGCGCCTCGTCCAAAGCTACTGATGACAAATTAATGCCTTTTATGCTGGACACAAATGCGCCATTTCTAAAATGTACTAGAATATGTTCAGGTAACGCTTCCATCATACTCAAATGGATTGGAATCATTTTCGGTCCCCCTAAAAAAAGCCTATACTCTCTTACCATTTTGTAACAAATTTGGTAGACCATACAAGGAGGAGACATCCCCGGTAACAACTGCTGTAACAAGCAAAACGTGAGGGGTATGACCGACTTGTGAGAGTACGGGTAATCGTCCTGGTCAACCTTCTCGTGGTGGGGACTGTTAACCTGTTGACTCGTACAACATGGACAAACATACCAGGGTGGCTAGGAGAGGAGTGTCTCGTCCACCTAGCTTACAACATGAGCGAAACTGTTTCACAATGGATGTACACACAAACAGCACCAGGGTTAAAGCCCCTGCCTTTACTAACCTGCCAACTCAGCCCGTGGTCCTGCAAGAAGCAGTGAATTATGACGCAACAGCTCGAAAGCCTAAAGGGGGAGTTGCTACTGATGAACCACCGACAAGGAAAGCACCACTACTAACAACAACAAAAAAACAGATTGGAATTGGCATATGGAATGTGCGTACACTGCTCCAAGCTGGAAGCTTAGACATACTACTACATCAACTAAAAGGATTTCGCTGGGAAATCATCGGCATTGCAGAAACCCACTGGACAGACATGGGAGACTTCACCCATGATGGACACAGAATCCTATGCTCGGGGAAAGATAAAATTCATAGAGAAGGAGTTGCATTGATTCTTAACAAAACCGCCCAAAATGCACTTCTTGGGTACAACCCCATCTCACCAAGAATTATATCAGCAAGATTTGAAGTACAAACAGGATCATTGACCATAATACAGGTCTACGCTCCAAACACAGCCAACAGTGAAGAGGAAATTGAGGAATTCTACAACCTACTACAAGCAACGATAGAGAAAGCTCCAAGAAAAGACATTCTTATAGTGATGGGCGACCTAAATGCGAAGGTAGGATCAGACTCCAAGCAATGGAACCAGGTTATAGGTCAATATGGACTTGGGGAGGCCAATCCCAGGGGAGAAAAACTTCTTAATTTCTGTGCAGCAAACGACCTGATCATCACTAACACGCTATACAAACAAAGCAAAGGAAGCCGCCAGTGGACGTGGGAATCACCAGACCAAAACACCCATAATAAAATTGATTATATTATGATCAACAAAAATTGGAAAAACTCAATTAGTAATGCAAGAAGCTTTCCAAGTGCTGATGTAGGATCAGACCATCAGTTAATTATAACCAACCTACGTCTCAAGCTCAAAGCAAAACCTAGACCGCAGTACCTGAAGCGGTATGATGTCTTTAGACTCACAGACCCCAAAACCAGGACAGATTATGAAATTGAAATAGGAAGAAAGTTTGGCCCTCTGCTGGGGGAAGATGACACAGATGTGGAAAACCTATGGAAAGAAGTAAAAACAGCCATTAATGAAACCTCACAGAAAGTATTGGGACTTAAAAATCCAAACAACAAGAACCCTGGATAAGTGAGGAAGTCCTCCGACTGAGTGATGAGAGAAAGGAAGCGAAACAAGACAAACAAAGAGACCCAAACAAAAGACCGAGATACAACTTCCTTAACAGAGAAATATGAAGGAAAACAAAAGGCTACAAAGACAAATGGATACAAGATCTATGCAAAAAAGTGGAAACCTCACGTCAGGCTAGCAAATCCAAGGCAGTCTACACAACAATCAAACAAATCACTAAGAAATCTGGCATCAGAATGCAGGCAGTGAAAAGCAAAGATGGAGAAATCCTTACCGAGATGAAAGATGTTAAAGAGAGATGGAAAGAAAGCTTTGAGGAACTGTACAATCACCAGAACCAAACAAATGGAGAAGCTACTAACATACCTCAGATGGCCAGCCTCGAACCGGTTCCAGACATTCTGCGAGATGAAGTAGAATTTGCTGTACGAAAACTCGCAGAAGAGAAAGCACCTGGATTTGACAGCATAACAGGAGAGGAACTCAAAGCTACTGGGTCAACATGAATCACCATACTTCACAAATTGTGCAACATAATATGGCAGGAAGAAAGTTTTCCGGCTGACTGGGGAAAAGCCATAATAACACCAATCTACAAGTAAAAAGACAAACTCAACTGTGGAAACTACAGGGGTATTAGCCTGCTAAGCCATGCAGGGAAAGTATTCAGTATCATCCTCCAGCGAAGGATCATGAAGAAAACAGAAGAAGTGCTGTCCGAAGCACAAGCTGGATTCCGACCAGGACGTTCCACTATGGATCAACTGTTCACCCTCAGACAGATAATGGAAAAGCGCCTTGAAAGAAATCAAAGTCTCCTATACTGCTTCATCGATTACGAAAAGGCATTTGACTCAGTCTGGCAGGAAGGGCTGTGGAAAGCAATGAACTTCTTTGGATATTCATCAAAATACATACACCTACTTCAAGCACTCTACCAACAATCAAGCAATGCAGTCAGAGTGAATGGTGAACTGACCGACTGGTTTAAAACCACAGTTGGGGTACGCCAAGGATGTGCCCTGTCCCCACAACTTTTTAACATCTCACTCGAAGCTGTGATGCTTTACGCTATACATGACACCAAGATCGGCGTAAGAGTACAGGGACAGCTGATCAACAACCTAAGATTTGCGGATGACATAGTCCTTATAGCTGACAATGACAGAGACCTCCAAACAATAGTTGACCTAGTACATCAGAGCAGCTCAAACTTTGGACTGAAAATAAACATTACCAAAACAGAAGTACAAGCCATAAGCAAACAGCCTCAACTATTGAATATAAACGTTGGAGGAGAACAGCTAAAACAGGTAGATAATAAGTTCACGTACCTGGGAGGAACAATAAGCCAGACAGGATCCTGCTCGGAAGAGGTAAAGCACCGCATTGGAAAAGCAATAGGAGCATTCCAAGCACTCAAGAAAATCTGGGCATCACAAGATATACGCTGCTCAACAAAGGTAGAACTGTGCAAAGTCCTGATGTTGTCTATTCTGTTATACCCCCTTCACATACACGGATTTTTCTTACGAGTCCTTACGGATCGCCAATTCGTAGTCAATCGCAAGCTTCCGTAATTAACTCGCTGGCATCCGTAAATAACTCGTCACAACTCGCAACAACTCGTAGACACTCTTAAGGATCCGTGGAAGGAGAGGCAAATTTGTTGATATGTCAAAAATCTTCTCACGATTGTCCACGGATTGATTTGTCCGTAAATAGCTCGTAACAATCCGTAACCATCCGTAAACCACCCGCAACAAAACGTAACCATCCGTAAACTGCTCGCAAGAATCCGAATATGACTCGTAACAGAATTTTGTAACGATTCGTTACGGTTAGTTTAGGATGTGTTTACGGATTATTTACGGATTATTGCGAGCAGTTTACGGATGGTTACGTGTACTTCAGGTTGTTTACGATTTTATTCGGTCCATTTTACGATGGCTTTATGGAATTGATACGGGTTATTACGAGCATTTTACGTGTAGTTACGAGTACCTTACGAATAGATACGTTGCTACTTTACGTATGCTTACGAACTGTTTACGATTTGGGGAAAGATATAAAACCTGCAAATTCGAACACTTCATTTTCAGTTGTTATTTTTTGGCTAAAAATCATAAGGACTCGTAAATACTCGTAACTTACTCGTAACTATTAGTAACAACACGTAAACAGGTCGTAACTAACACGTAAGTTGCTCGTAGTTATTTGTGACAACTCGTAACAAATCGTGGACTGTTGCCGTTAATAAATCGTAATAACTCGTAATAATCCGTAATAAACCACAAACAGCTCGTAATAACTCTTAAACTGGTCGTAAAAGTGGCCAAATCGTAACGATCCGTGAACGATCCGTAAATTGTGCGATCCGTAAGAACTCGTAAGAAAAATCCGTGTATGTGAAGGGGGTATAATATGGTGCAGAAACATGGACATTAAAGAAGGTAGATGAAAATAGACTTCACACTTTCGAGATGGCATGCCTCAGGAGAATCATGGGTGTGACCAGATTTGACAGGCTAAGGAACACACACATACGAACACAACTGAATATGGAAGAAACTATCATCGACAGGGTTGCCACAAAAAGACTGAGATACTTTGGACATATCAACCGAATGAATTCAAAAAGATACCCCACATCCTTCTCAATGGAAATATACATGGCAAACGCCCAAGGGGAAGACCAGCTAAGAGATGGACAGACTGCATCAAGGCGGACTGCAAAAACAGACAAGTTGACTCCCTGACTAAAGCTACAAGGTTAACAGAAGACAGGAAGGTATGGCAAGCCATAGTGAAACAGAAGCCATCATACATCCTAGTGATGGTGTGGACGGCTTAAGTCAAGTAAGTCAAGTCATTTTAGAATAATTTTGCCTATCATAAGCATGGAATAATGGGGCAATTTCTTTAAGTGCAGCGTTCCTCAATCCCCAATTGCCAGAACGTATAGCTATATACAACTGGATGTATGACATGCAGTCTCTATGAATAAAATCATTCAGACATCTCAGCACAAAATAACATGAGCTCATCCTTCATAGATGTATACATTTCTGAATTCTTAAACTCTTCCTGTGTTTTACCAAAAGTACCAGTATCAAAAGTATCATCATGTTTTTCAAATGACATGATTACAGATTGAATTTTGTCTAAGAACATCTCATTAGAAAAATCACTATTTGATTTTCCATCCCTGTAATTAAGAAAACATTGAAACTGGAACATAAAAAGAGCTTCGTGAACTTGAAGGATGAATTTATGGGTACGTTTGAAATTTGGGCAACTTGAAAGGCTGTTTAATGTCATGTTTTTGTGTGTTACTTTAGCCAGATCCTTTAACCCCGCATCCCAAAAAATCTTCATCAAGACTTCTAGATAGTTTTTCAATAGATGCCAATCTCCGATGTATGGAATTAAACAATCTAGTGCTGCACCATATTCACGTTTAATATTTAACAACATTTTGAAAGTTGCTCCATCGCCTGCTACAATCAAATGATTGACATTCCTTCCAATTTGGAAAAGATCATACAAAATTTGAATTGATTTTTGTAAAGTTTGCTTAGTGTCTGCTGGTTCGTCCAATACATATAGATATGAAAACTGGGACTTTTCAGTTGTGGGATTTTCACTATCTAGGAGCATCTTGCATTTAAAACTTGGCAATAATGGTATTGATGGCTCCTCACTTCTTGTACCTGAATATCTTTCTAAGACATAAAGGAACATGTCATTATTAAGAGTACATATCATATTTTTCTCTTGCTCTGAAGGAATAAAAGTTTCCCAAGAAATCTGTGATCGTATATATGTTTTAAATTGCGTTGGTTGAAAATAATCTTTGGTAGGAACATCGAGAGGGTGAGACAATTTTATCTTTTTTTCGAGCGGATGGCTTTTTGGTTCTTGGAATGGATACAGCAGTACTGGTACTTGGAATGTCTAACCTTTCAAAAGTACTGTGCAAAACTTCACTATCAGGTTTTGGTTGCTGCGCCATGATTGATGTACCATGCCAGCTACGTACTTGGTCTGCAGTCACAGCAGCATGCGATGCAAGAACATCAATATTGTCTATACTTACATGTGTAAAAGAATTATTATTAAGTGATGACAAAGATCCATTTGCATCTCTATCATCTTTGACATGCTGTAAAAATCTATCAAGGGTGGATTCTGAACAGCATAAACCTAACCTATTCATTATTTTAAGTAACTTTGAAGAGTGCGACATTCTCTTAACAATATTTGCAATAATAATGTGGAAGGGATAAGTACATGTATCAGTCAATGCAAACTGCAAAATAAAAACTATAACTATCCTTCTGATTTTTCTTTGCATACCATGTGGGGTACTTTCATTGGGAAATCTAATATGGTCTTTAGTGATGCAAATGGAAGACTGTTTGAAAAAACGCATTTCTTCTAGATTTGAAGTGAGCAAACTCACGATGTTCCAAATAATAGGATTGAATGATGATACAGCATCTAGAAGATTAAAATCAGCTACAGCTAGTGGACTGGATATGAAAGTTTCATTTATATTTTTGGTTTGCTGCTTAAGTCGTTTATTGATCCCATCACTCAAAAGTGCACCTAAAGAACCTTCCTCATGGATAGCACTTTCACAATCTCGATCTACATATACATCTTCAGAGTTATCATTACCTTTCTTCAATAAATATCGAATTTTTGAATGAGAATTGTGTAGACTACTAATCAGCTGATCATGCTGTATGTTTTTCACATAGAACAAAACTCCTTTCTTTTTTGACATTCTATGAACAGAAAAAAGCTTTCCAAAAGTGGTCAGAATTTTGGTTAATAACCATGAACATGTTCTAAAAGCATCATGATATGCATACGAATCTGGTGCAAATTGTTTTTCTAATTCTACAAGAAAGAAGTCATATGCATTTGTCAACAAAAATGCATAATCAGTTTTAGTCCAAGTACAAATCTGTTTGAATGTGTTGTTACATATTTTGTCTAATACTAAGTTAGAACCTGACAATTTTTCTTCATCTAACTCTAGCACTTTCTCCATATTTTCCACATCAACTTCAGATACAACACGTCCTGTAAATGAAAATTTGTAACATTGTTTACATACAATATCTTTTTCACCCTCGACAAAGTTAGTATTGATTATTTTCAGTAGGTTTCTATCTTTGTTTTTATGATCATACAGGATATATTTCTTTGTGATGATTTAACTATATAACTACATACAGCACACTTGTTGATCACCTGATAGTTTGACATTTGAGCCCTATGTTTTTGGCAAAATAGAGTAGGCTTGGGAATTTCTTCAAGATTAAGAGAAAAGACCAAATTAAATTCCTGTAACGATATATCTGATGCCTCAACTGTTGAGACACTGGCACATTCAGATGCGCATGATAAACTACAGAGATCTTTTCTTTCTTTTTTTCTGGTTTTTTGAGGTGTATATGAACTATTTTTTACTTTGGTACTAAATTTTTGTCTACAAGCATTACAAATACAATCTACATCACTTACATTCTCATATTTTTCACGTATTATATTAATTATTGCTTGGGAATCCATATTAATTAGATGGCAATACCTTGTTAATCTTTTTTTGTTGCATAAGGCACATGGGCCACACTCTTCCTTCTGGCATGGTCTAGGCTTCACCCCAACAGAAAGTTAAAACAGGAGTGCTTGTAGAACAGCGTCATCTGGTATGGATGAAAAATAGGGGAATCCCCAGGAGACAGATTGGAGAAATTAAAAGATATATATGAAAAAGGAGAAATAATTTCATATTAAAGTATATAAGAATCATTGCTTATGTGTACTTCGCCATGACCGGTTTTGGCAATGCTCTGCTCTTTGATATTAAACAAGCCATATGAAGGAAACCTTGAAGATTTTTGTTTATATCATCACCCGGTCAAATGCATTAAACACCTACAAAAAATTGAGAAATTAAATGCGCTAAAATGTACATCTCTGTATTGTGTACATGTTCATAATTATACATCATATTTTGTTTGATAACTTCCAAGTTTTGCAAACAACAGATACTATTTCAACACCAGTAGGTACAAGAAATTAGCTACATACCTTTTTTCTGTCTCTCTTGCGTTTGCTGGCTCTCACGCGGTGTCGCCTCGCCCTCTGCTTTTTTTGTGTTGAACATACTGTGAATGAGACCTTGGTAAATCACTGAAAGAATAAGAAACTCGAAAAGAAGCGGAGAATACAGAAACATATGGTATAAGGACTCGAGTCGAAGTATTTGGTCTGTATTGGTTGGGTGGAAGTGGGGGCAGCTCTAGTTCTCTGGCTGTATAACGAGGAATGATGAACCCTTCCCCCAGACGGGGTAGATTTTTCTTCTTCTTCTTCTTTCGCCGACGGTGCCATGACCGTGGCGAAGGTCGAGCAGTTGAAGAAGAAATAGATAAGGTAGAAGTAGTTGCAGAAGCAGATGAGGTAGAAGCAGTTGAAGAAGCAGATGAGGTAGAAGCAGTTGAAGAAGTAGATGAGTTAGAAGTAGTTGAAGAAGCAGATGAGGTAGAAGCAGTTGAAGAAGCAGATGAGGTAGAAGCAGATGAGGTAGAAGCAGTTGAAGAAGCAGATGAGGTAGAAGCAGTCGAAGCAGATGTAGAAGTAGAAGCAGATGTCGAAGAAGCAGATGCAGTAGAAGCAGTTGAAGAAGCAGACGACAGAGCAGCAGGTGGAGTAGAAAAGAGGCATGTTTATCTTCTTCTTTTTTTTTGCGTCGAGGTGACCACAACTTCTTTAGTTCCGCTGGAACATACTTGTTACTTGAACGGCGCACAGATATACATGTACATTTAATTATTGCTGACTTTACTTCCTCTGCAAATATTTGCTTTCCGAAGAAATTGAGGTGCAGTCCATCATTCAAAAATAAGTCACTGTATGTACAATAGGTTGAAGATAGATCAACAAAGGCACAGTTAAAAAAAGAAGTGGTGAGAGAATGAAGCTTAATATTATAGTAAACACTGGCTTCGTACAAAAGCTGAAAATCCCAGCGAGGTAAAATGGCACTAAAAATAATCTTTGAAGTGGGATACTCTCTCCCTAACTGTAATGTATAAATCTGTATAGGCACTCCTATCCCAATCTCAAACACTCGAAGACAAATTATTTGTTCCTACGTGGATAAATGACAACTTAAATATCATCAGTAGCTACAATATTCTTTCTGATGTACGATCGCAAGGACTTAATAGTACAGCCAGGAACAAAAATACTTCACTCTCCAGTTCCAAATTGTCCTGAAGACCACGAAGAATCGAATCCCCATATACATGCACTTTCCCCAAAAGTGAAGACGGGTCTTGGGATACCTGTAATGTCATGATATAAAATAGGAACGAAATTAGAAAAATGCTAAAAATAAAATCTAGCTAAATTTTATAGATTATTCCATGGTTGAGTATACAAGTTTTGTCAGTACGCTAGAACAATGCAGGTTAGGGTGAGTGTGGTACATGATGTACATCTTCGTTGTCATAATAATATTCAACAAAATTGATTTTGGGAGTTCACGCCAGAAACTTCAGAAAGACAATACCCCTTTTAATAAAAAATAATACAATTGCAAGGTAGTGTAGATTTAGGTCAAATTAGGGAACACATTATGGTCTAAGTCAAAGGAAAATAAATTCAGAGAAAGAAATGATTGATATATTATTATTAATAACTCAAAAATTAGGTAATACCGGTACTCTTTT
>JAVYIG010015401.1:0-36137 GCA_035222895.1 Strongylocentrotus droebachiensis
GTTGCGATTTTTCCCGCCAACAAGGTGTAGATCTGGGGGGGGGGGGGGGTTGGGGAGGCATTTCCCCCCCCCCCCCCAAAAAAAAAGTCGATACCGGTGATTTACAAATGTTGCTGAAATGACAAGTTAGACTGTTCGTAGATGACTGCCTCCTCTACCGCCAAATCGGGAAGCAACAACACCATCACATCCTACAAGATGATCTTGCAGCCCTAGATGCCTGGGCAAAGAAGTGGGGCATGTGTTTTAACACAAAGAAGTGCTACACCATGAGCATCTGCAGCAAGTCATTCCTTCTTTTACCAACTTAGTAGCAACATCCTGAAATATGTCCAAGATATCCGTTACCTGGCAGTCACAATCTCAGAGGAATTGAAGTAGGAGAAACAAACGAATTCGTTTTCACTGGCTGCCTGCCGTAGCAACAAACGGAATTAACAAAAGACTTAACTCCGTTTCGTTGACAATCAGCCGTAGACGAAAGACTTCATGCATGACTGATTGTCATCGAAACGGATTTAAGTCTTTTATAGTCAATTCTGCTTGTTGCTACCGCAGGCAGCCAGTAAAAACGAATTCGTTTGATAAAATTATGGAAATGCAAGCACTACTTTAAACAAACGGAACTTTGTCATTCCTTGCTCATTTTGTCTGATTGAGGTATCATATGAAAGGACAGAAACTCAAGTTTCTGGAAATGTGATTTTTCTCTTTGAAATTCAGATACCGTCCGCCAAATGACTTTTTGGTTTCCTCTCTTGCAATTCACTTTAATCACTCATGCGTGAAATATACATAGAGTTGCATCAAATGAAAGAGGAGGATCTAAGCTCTCCAAATATGTTTCATTTATTAATTATAAATGTGACTAAGTTATGATAAAACAATGATAATTCTCTGTTTCGTTTTTTTCTGGGACGCACTGTACATACAAAGACAAATATACGATCAGCTGATTAAAAAAGTTACAGAGAATGCGTAAATGAAATCTGTTTACATCCTAATTTCCTTGTTGTGCCATTGTTGGGGAGAGAGGCTGTAACGCGTACTCATCTGCCCGCAAGGAATTGTTAAATTTATAAGAAATGTAATTTCTGTCTTTTATACTCGGTGGCAAAACTGCGGGGGAATTGGGCAACCTTCACCCCCCCCCCCCCCCCGGCCCCAAATCGAATTGAATAATTTGAAAAGACTGAAATGAACTTCATAACTAACTAAGTGGATGAAAGTTCATGAAATGATATGTAAATAGTAATTTGGAGAGAAGCTCGCATTATACGTCACAGTGTTACATTTGTCCTATGGGGGTTATTGTCCTCGGGGGTAGTTGTCCTCGGAGGGGGGTAATTTTCCTCGGGGGTAGTTGTCCTCGGGGGGTAGTTGTCCTCGAGGGGGGGGGGTAATTGTCCTTGGGGGGGGGTAATTCTCCGTGGGGTAATTTTCCTGGGGGTGATTGTCCTTGGGGGTAGTTTCCCGGGGGTGATTGCCCAGGGGGTGATTGTCCTGATACGCATGCAAACTCGTGCATCGATCTCGCTGCCTATGTATATAATAAGCGTGACGGTTTCCCCAAATATTGATAATTTCGATAGGCATATCTCAAACTCTCATGCGGGGGAGGAGGGAGCTGCAACCACCTCCCCGCCGCATCGTATAAAGCTCTTGGTATAAGCTTTTCATATGGTTCTCTTTGATTTACTGGTGGATTAAGAGCTACACTGATTTAAAGATCAAACGTAAAATCTTGTTTAATAGAAATGTGAATTTGATGTAAACAACAGCCACCAAATTTTACTAACTCAAACCGATTTAAACGGACTGTTTATAGTTACAACCTAATAATTTCTGCCGAACAATTTTGATAGATGTATGAAGATATCGGGGTTAGTGTTACTCTGTCTCAACTTTATCCTATTATCGTTTTCACTGGCGCCTTCTCTCCTCATGTTCACTTGTTTTTTCTTAATTTGGAGGGGGTACTAAAAGAACATTTTTAAGAGGGAATATTTCTCCATAACCGATGATTTGTTTATGCTGACCGGCGTGACCGCTCCTTGAAACAACTCTTTGTTATGACCAGTTACATAAACAAGACTATTAAGATTTCTTGTGATGGTTATTGTTAAACAATTCGGTCCCGAGACACACTTATTGATCATGTCTGATTGTACGTCTGTATAACCGAATTGCGAGCGCCTACATGTTCACACACACACGCACACACACGCACACACACACACATACACACACACATACACTCACACCCTCAACACCATGAACACATATTGTTACGTTGTTTATGCAGCTGGGCTTATGATTAAAAGTAAATAATTATGACCAATGGTAGATATATGTAAAGCGTATAGATGAGAAACATGTCCTTAATTGTAAATATATTCTGCATGAAGAGGAGAATTTCTGTGGAAGCTTGTCCTAAAAGGTTTGAATAAACTGGAACCAACCAACCTTATACTTGAAAATGAAACAAAAGAATACTATGATATCATACTTTAGTTTTCTTTAATTCTCACCAACTTACCACCTATAACCGACAAATTCCGATAACAATTATGAATCCATCATTGAATGAATTATTAAGCAATACAAATATGACTATCATATTTATTCATTTCTTGTCCTGTCGACTCTATTTTGCCTTAAACATCTCAACATTTTGTTCATCATATTTTTCTGCTTTTATACAATTGAACTTATTACAAGGGTTGGATCGCACTTTGAACTTGCTGAACTAGATTTTGCCACAAGTTTAATAATAATAATTGTGATTTATAATTATAGCGAATAATAATCATCGATGACAATCCTCTATGCGCTGTATACATTATTACATTCATACAACTTAAATTATTAGGCCTACATATAAATTATAGATAATTACATTACAATGAAATGATATTCTACTACCTCAAATAATAATTTCTTTGAAAATAGATTTTGACAGCAGTCTTAAACATTGCAAGTGAGTTAGTTTTTTCTTATTTCTAAATTTTGTAGAGAATTCCAGAGAACAGGAGCGGAGACCGAACAGGCTATGTTGCCATACGTCTGTCACGGTATGTTTGTTAGTCTCTTTTAGTAGGCGTATAAAACAGAAAAAAGACATTGCGATGATAATCTCAGGTTGCGTTTTGGTGTGTACTGACGAACGAGTGTGGAGAGGGCGCAATTCTGAGCTTTAAACCATAAAATTAATATCTCAAAAAGTGCATGTTTTTCAAGTGTTAACCAATAGAGATCTAACAATATAGGTTAAATTGGGTCTCTATAAAGCGAGGGCCTGTTATAAGCCTTGCTGCTGTGTTCTGGATTCTCTGAAGATGATTCGATTGCTTTGGTGGCAGAGGCGGCGCTCCCGGGGGGGGGGGGCAGGGGGGGCACAGTGCCCTCCCACTTTTTCAAGTACCCTAAAAGTGCCCCTTTTTGCATAGGAAAAGTGCCCTTTTACTTTGACAAGTGCCCCTTTTTACAGAGGAAAAGTGTCCCTTTTATTTTGATAAGTGCCCCTATTCATTTTGAAAAGTGCCCCTTCCCCTTTCCATTTCTGATAAGTGCCCCTTTTATTTTGACACGTACCCCTTTTCCTTTGAAAAGTTCCCATTTTCCTTTGCAATAAGTGTCCATTTTCCATTCTTATAAGTGCCTTTTTTAATCTCTAGTAAGTTCCCCTTTTTAGATACGAGAAGCGCCCCTTTTTCACTTTTGTTAAGCGCCCCCTTCACCTCTGATAATTGCCCTATTCAAATCTGAGAGGTTCCCTTTTTTTGCCTTGACAAGGGCCCCTTTTCCTTTGTAAAAAGTGCCCCTTCCCCTTTTTAACTTGGATAAGCGCACCTTATATTTTCACATGTGCCCCATTTCCCTTTTAATAAGTGCCCACTTTGCTTATGATAAGTGCCCCCATTTAAAGAAGAGCCCTTTTCCCTTCTCATAAATGCCCCTTTTCCTTTTCATCTATGAAAATAGTTCCTTTTCATTCTCATAAGTGCCCCTTTTCATCCCTTGTAAATGACCCTATTCAATTCTGAGAGATACTCGTTTTACTTTGACAAGTACCCCTTCCCCTCCTAATAAGTGCTCTTTTCACCTCTTATAAATGCCTTTTATTTTGACACGTCCCCCTTTTCCTTCCCAATAAATGCTCTAATATGTGCCTCTTTTTCCTTTTAATAAGAGCCACTTCCCCTTCTCATTACCCTTTTAACAATGATATGTGCCCAATTTCTTTTCTAATAAAGACCCTATCCCTTTTTCATAAATGCCCCTTTTCACTTCTTATAAATGCCCCCCTATCAAAATCTAATGGGCGCCTCTTTTCCATCGACAAATGCCCATTTCCTTTTCATCCCTGGTGCATGCCTCTTTTTTTAGGTGTAAGAAGTGCCCCATTTTCACCTCTGATAATTAGCCTTTGTACTCTGACACGTGCTCCTTTTCTTTTCTAATAACTGTCTTAACCCTTTCGATAAGTGTCCCCTTTTCCTCTCATCATCAAACGTGCCCCTAATTTCAAGCGACTAAAAGCAATTTCCCCCAAGGCTCGCTCGCTACGCTCGCTCGTAGTTATATATGTTATAATTATGTAACCTATCAAAGATCTGTTCAGTCTTCCGTTATGAGAATGTGCTTATATAACCCCATCAGGATTGGGTCATTCCTCTTTATAAGATGTATTTTTTTACACTGCGACCTCTAAATCTTTAAAAAAAATTCTCGCTCGCTTTGCTCACTCGCAAATGAATTTGTAGACCATCACACTCAACTGCAAAGATGATACGCAAAATCTTATATGATGTATAAATAAAAACAAATATTGAAATCATCCCCGATAATGTAATCACAATATAGGTGTATATACCAATGTCTAAAAAATTGTATATTTTCCCTTTGAGATTTCCCTTTAAAGGTGCCCTTTTTTTTCCAGAAAATGCCCTTTTTTGTTGGTGCCCCCCCCCCCCCACTTTGGAAGTCGCTCCGCCGCCTCTGTTTGGTGGTAGACCATTATAAAAGAGCATTACAATTATCAACATGGAATATGATTAAGGAGTGAACAAGGATTGCTATAGATTTATGATTAAGATAATTCCTTATCCGTCCAATTTTGCAAATGGCCGAGACAGCTGGTTGACAACTCTTGGTGATGTGATCTGACATTAGATACCTGTCATGTTGTTCATGATAAATTAAATTTAGCATGTCAATGGTATTGGCCTGTTATTCATTTTGCGTACAGCCACAAAATCACACAAATTGTGGATTCTGGAAAGGGAAAACATGGACATTGATCGTGTTGGATGGATGTTCATATGTTCGTGTATTTAATAGGTGGAATTCTGTATTTTCAGGGTGGTTCAATCTTTATCTGAATCCCGTTTTGTACCCGTTTTGTAAGTGTGGGTTATACAAAAAATGGATGCGTTTAAGCGTGTATGTAGGTATGCCTCGTGTGTCATTAATGGGTGTCCTATTTCATATTTTTGTAATGCTTTATTTTATTTCAATGTACATTCAATTTAGTTAATGTGAATAGGAAAGGAAAGAATCATTGATCTTGCTGGTCGTAATAAAACTATAGCTATTATGGCATGATGTTTTTCCTGATTACTCTCATACTGCATTGTCTCATTTTCCTTGTGTTGAGAAGTGAGAACTCAAAAAACATTTTTCGTTTTCTAGAAAAACATAACACTCAGCAAATTTTGTTCGTGTTAAAGGTACAATGTCCCATTTGCAGGCCAACAAAATGAAAAGGTTAAATTACAACGGCATTTGAAATATAATACTAATTTAGAACTTCCCTAAAAAAGGGGGGCTTGAAAATGTCTTTAAGTGGGAAAATAAGAACTATCAGTTGTCGAATCGACTTAAGTGCTACCAAGTAATAGTCTGATTTTCGGACCATTGTACCGAATGGTCGTACGTTTTGTGATGTGCAAAGATTCAATCAGTTTAATTTTGGCCATTACAAGAAGTGGGTTATTGATGTAGACAAATGCTCATGTACCCTTTACAGCTCATTTCACGTATGTTATTGCCAAAGAAGAAGAAAAAAAGCAAGTCAGTCATCTTCGCCCTGGACTCTCCAGATGCCCATTACTCATCTTAAGGGATATGGAGACCGAGCATTTTCCTCTATTGCTCCTCGCCTGTGGATTTCCCTCCCATCATCTATTCGCGAAATTGACAACCTTGACCACTTCAAAGTTTCACTCAAAACTCACATCTTCCTTCAGACATTTAAATGCTAACTTTATTGGAGGAGCTCGAGCCTTTGAATGTTTTTTAAACAGATAAATGGCGCCATACAAATGCTGTGAATCATCATCATCAATACTGCATGACAGTGAATTCTAGCAAGTAAACGGGTTTCCTTGCATAATTTGAATATTTGGACACTGCTAACGTTTAAATTTCACAGATAGGACATATACATGACATATTCATAATTCCTGCAAATTTCTACATAATTTGATGTTGGCTGCAAAAGGGACATAGTATCTTTAAGGAATGTGTAATTCAAGATAGAAATAATGCCTTTCTTGCCCTGTGGCTACTTTAATGAATTCGATAATGTCTACAGCAAAACAGACTATAGTTAAACATTGAACATCAAGATATGCATTATTTAAAGAAAAATAAATCACAGTATATATGTGTCCATTGACATTGTTTTGTCAATGTATCACCGAAATATTGCGTCAGGAAGGAAGAAGATTAGTATGCTATATTGAAGTTATGTCCTCCTACTTATGCTTAACATTTTCCTTGAGGAAATAAGATATTTCATCTTAAAGAAATCCTTTTGCACCCGAGACTGGAAGTGAAGTGTGTCTACAATAGTGTTTTAGCGTTTGGACAGGCGCGGATCCACCTTCCCCCCCCCCCCCCCGCAAACAAAAAGAGGAGAGAAAGGGAAAGAAAGAAGAGGAAGAAGAAAAGAAAGGGGGAAGGGGATCGGGGCCGAAAGGGCCTTGCCTCCCCCCCCCCCCCCCAAAAAAAAAAAAAAAAATCAAAACAATAAGAGAGAATGAAGGAAAGGGAAAGAAAAAAGGAAAGGAGGAGATAAAGGAAGGAAAAAATAGGAAGATGAAGGGAAAAAAAAGGCCAAAAGGCACTTGCCTCCCCTCAGCCCCCGCTAAGAAAAAGAAGGAAGGGAAACGGAAAGAGGAGAGCTAAAAGGGAACAAAACAAAGGAAGAAGAAAAGAAAAGGGGTGAAAGGCCCTTGCCTTCCCCCCCCCCCCCACCACCCCCCAAAAAACCAAAAAGAGAGAGAACGAAGGGAAGGGAAAGGGAAAGAGGAGGGAAAGGGAAAGAAGAAGAAAAGGGAAAGAAGAAAGGTAGGGTAGATCAGTTGCGATTTTCCCGCCAACACGGTGTAAATCGGTGGGGGGGGGGGCACTGGCGTACTGATAGGGGGGGGGGAAATGAAATTCAAACGTGGTCTATTTCTGATTCCATAACGGTGATTTACAAACGTTACATATTTTGTATGCGTTTGTTGGCAAATAACAAATTCCTAAATTTACAGTCAGGCAAGAAATATGCTTATTGAGATGCCTTCATGTCAGAGCCCGCGGAACGGCGGGGATCGGGAGCCTCGAGTTCCTCCCTCCCCCCCCCCCCTCCACATTTGTTTTGAAAAAGAATATTAAAGAGAAATAAAAAGAAAGAGAGCAAGAAAGAAAAAATAGTGAACTGCCAGTGTCAGAAAATAATGAGGTATCAAAATATGCTCATCTGACCGTGATTAAATGCCTAAAACCCCGGAACCCCACGCCAATTAGTGACCCGTCACAATAAGGTATCAAAATATGCTGGGGCCCATGCCAAACAATGTCCTGCCAGTGTCACAAAATAATAAGGTATCAAAATATGCTCATCTTACCGCAGCCGGCCAAAAAAAAAAAAGAAAGAGAGGAGAAAAAAGGAAGAGGACGTAGGAAGAAAAAGGAGCAGACAAAAAACATTTTTGAAATTCAGACAAGGATTAAGAGTCGAGAACGGTACAACGAATCGTCTTCTTTCTCTTTTAATTTAATGAACGGTCAAAGCTGCCGGGCTTCCCGCCGGAGGGGGTGAACTAAATTCAGACAAGGATTAAGGGTCGAGAACGGTACAACGAATCGTCTTCTTTCTCTAATAATGTAATGAAACATCAATGCTTCCGCGCTTCGCGCAGGAGAGAGGGGGGGGGCTGAATTAAGACAAGGATGAGTCGAGAAGGGTACAACGAATCGCCTTCTTTCTCTATTAGTTTAATGAAACGTCAAAGCTTCCGCGCTTCGCGCGGGAGGGGTGGAAACTTAATTCAGACAAAGATTAAGAGTCGAGAATGGTACAACGAATCGTCTTCTTTCTCTAATGATTTAATGAAACGAAAAAGCTTCCACGCTTCGCGTAGGAGGGAGGGAAGAAATCCTGGATCCGCGCCTGCGTTTGGGCCCCGTCACACAATAAGATAAATTAGCAATTGATTGCTATTTTTGAATTGACAATGATTGACAATAATTTGGTTTTACGATCGATTAATTAATGGCACAATCAATTACTAAGTTTTGTGTAACAGGTTTAGAGTTTGTAAACAAAAAATCGTTAACCGAATCGTCTAACAGCTTTTGACTAATTCCATTACATGTTCGTCAAAAGGGTGGATCTTGAAAAATGACATTCGGAAAAAACTAAGTTTGAATGTTACTTTTTTGTCCTTCTTTTTTTCATGGAAGATAATGGTTGAAATGTTTATTGTCCAGTTCTTTAAGGACAATTAGGATTTATTTCAAAAAAGAATTGTGAACTTGATAAAAAGAACCATTAATTAGATTCACTTCTTTTTGTTCATATTTCGCAATTCATGTATGAAATAATACATGTATATACTTTTTGCATAAAGTTCCAACTATTACAGTTGTACGGCACGGTATAATTTTAACAGTGTATATGGAAAAAATCAGCTAGTTTCTTATCAAAAGGGATAATTGAGTTTTGGTATAGAGGGCGCTACACAAAATAATTTTGTGTGAGATAATAAAAAACTAAGTGTCAAATTTGAAAGAGCATGCAATTTAAATGATAAAATAGTGTTTAATCAAAATCGGTTCAGAGACGGCTGAAATATCCACAAATATGCCCCTTTCTAATATTTGCGGGGCCCCACAAATATTCGCTAATTTTGAATCAGCCGTTGAAAGAACGATAGCGCCTTATACGTTATAATTAACGGTCACGGTATTGTTTTGAAAGTTAGGTTGAATTGGTATGATCGAATTTAATCTAAACTTCACACAAAAGGACAATAAGGAAAGTCATAAATACTAAGAAGAGCAATAACCATGCATGCACTTGATCTCCCGGTTCATTCCATACTGGTGTCATCAGCAAACTCCGCCATACTTTGCCTCAATCTGTTCTTCTTATGTTATACAATACACTTATATTACCGTTTCTTAGTTATTGCAACATTGTTTGGGCAACACATTCCCAACCAAACTGCATCGTTGATATATTCTACAAAGAGAGTTGTAAGAAATATAACGCTATCTCATTATCAATCTCATTCAAGACCACTTTTTAAACAACTTAATATATTGAATGTATACCAGTTAAATGAATATTTGTGTGCTATACTTATATTTAAGAACGAAAAAAGTCTGCTTCCCGAAAACTTATCCGATATGTTTATAACAAACAGCTTCCAACTAATATAACTTCAATCTCATTTTACAACAGTTTTAAACGTAATCTCAAAAGTTTCTTGATTGCGCATGACTCTCACTGAATGTATTTATCTAGCTCGTTACCCCTCTCTCTTTCTCTCTCTCTCTCTCTCTCTCTCTCTCTCTTTCTTTCTTTCTTCCCCTTTGCTATCTTCTGACTTTTTCATCCTACCATGTTGTATATCATGTACTGGGTTTGTTCCGGTTGTTATGCAATTTCTGAATGATACTATCCGAAACTTTACTTGCTACTTGTTTTCTTACTATGTTTATTATATCTAATTTGATAGGAAGCTGTCCAGACAAAACCTTTTCTTGGTTCTTTTTACAGCTGTGCCTTATTCTGTTTTGTATTAAAGGGACTATGTCCCATTTGCAGGCCAAAAAAATGAAAAAGTTAAATTCCAACTGCATTTGAAAGATAATACTAATATAGAACTTCCCTAAAAAAGGTGGGGCTTGAAAATGTCTTCAAGTGGGAAAATAACGACTATTAGTTGTCACATCGACTTTAGGGCTATAGAGCCCAAAAGTAATAGTCTTGATTTTCAGACAATTGTACCGAATGGTCATACGTTTTATGCTGCGCAAAGATTCAATCAGTTTAATCTTGGCCATCACAAGAAGTGGGTTATTGATGTAGACAAATACTCATGTACCCTTTACAACTCTTTTCATGTATGTTATTACCAAAGAAGAAAAAAAGCCAGTCAGTCACTCAATAGTGTCTGAGAGTGAAGTCTAGCAAGTAAACGGTTTTCCTTGCATAATTTGAATATGAGGACACTGCTAATGTTTAAATTTCACAGATAGGACATACATGACATATTCATAATTCCTGCAAAGCTCTACAGCATTTGAGGTTGGCTGCAAAAGGGACATAGTACCTTTAATTCATTTCACATGTATAAACTATCCCAATTTATGTATTATATTGTACATGGAATTGTATGTTTTTACTTTGTAAAAATGTTTTTATAGATGGAATTCAATAAACTGAACTGAACTGAACTGAACTCTCTCTCTCTCTCTCTTTCTCTATTTTTTAATGATTCCCTCTTCTTTTTTTCATAAGACAAGTTTTCAACTTGATATCAACACAGCAAAAGTTGATGTTTGTTCAATGCAAGATTTATTCATCCGACATGTTTTACCTCTATAGTGTTCATTCCAGACGTAATTTAAATTCAAGCCTAGAAGTATGCTGATGGTTGTTTTCAGCTCTTATAAATAGTATTGCACTCTGCTTGTTTAATGTCATATTTGTTCAAAATCACAATAACAGTTGCATCACATAGTTAAAGTAATCAAAGCAGCAATGCCAAAACTTAGTTGAGAAATATCTTTTTAATATAAAAAAAGATATATCACATGAATTAAAAGTTTTGAATTTCTCCTAATTTCAGATTAAGATTTGTACTGTTTGAGACTCGGAGATGAGAGTTTGACATAAAACATTTTTAGAATTAATCCATCCACCATGAAGGTTATCATAACTTTAAAATATACACAAATTCATGGATGAACAAAATGTTAAATATAATTTTGTTTTAATAAAAAAAAATGTTACTTATAAAGCATTTACCACCGAAGTCTCTGAGCGCTATAACAAACAAAATAGACTGATAAACAATCACATATTAAACAAAACAAAAAAGTGCAAATAAACCTATAAATTACAATACATATGAAATACACATTGGGAACAGAGATAGTTAATCATCAAAAGGAAGATACATCCAAAGTTAATTACATGCAGTCCTTGCACAGTCTTATTCTATATTGAGCAGCTTTGTAAATGTCACTTATGGCTGCAGTCCAGAAAGAAATAAGCTTATCCAGCATGTGACCATATCATTGTTCACTAGTAATCAACACTCATATTTCTTGGCATCAAACCAACCATCATGTCATGGAGACATCACTGAGTTTACTAAGCTAATCCAGCATGTGACCATATCATTATTCACTAGTAATCAACACTCATATTTATTGGCATCAAACCAACCATCATGTCATGGAGACATCACTGAGTTTACTAAGCTTATCCAGCATGTGACCATATCATTATTCACTAGTAATCAACACTCATATTCCTTGGCCTCAAACCAACCATCATGTCATGGAGACATCACTGAGTTTACTAAGCTTATCCAGCATGTGACCATATCATTATTCACTAGTAATCAACACTCATATTCCTTGGCATCAAATCAACCATCATGTCATGGAGACATCACTGAGTTTACTAAGCTTATCCAGCATGTGACCATATCATTATTCACTAGTAATCAACACTCATATTTCTTGGCATCAAACCAACCATCATGTCATGGAGACATCACTGAGTTTAATAAGCTAATCCAGCATGTGACCATATCATTATTCACTAGTAATCAACACTCATATTCCTTGGCATCAAATCAACCATCATGTCATGGAGACATCACTGAGTTTACTAAGCTAATCCAGCATGTGACCATATCATTATTCACTAGTAATCAACACTCATATTTCTTGGCATCAAACCAACCATCATGTCATGGAGACATCACTGAGTTTAATAAGCTAATCCAGCATGTGACCATATCATTATTCACTAGTAATCAACACTCATATTCCTTGGCATCAAATCAACCATCATGTCATGGAGACATCACTGAGTTTACTAAGCTAATCCAGCATGTGACCATATCACTCACTAGTAATTAACACTCATATTCCTTGGCATCAAATCAACCATCATGTCATGGAGACATCACTGAGTTTACTAAGCTAATCCAGCATGTGACCATATCATTATTCACTAGTAATCAACACTCATATTCCTTGGCCTCAAACCAACCATCATGTCATGGAGACATCACTGAGTTTTCCAATTACAACATGTGCACATGACATGGAGAGTCTTGTAGCAATGTAATGATAAAAGTCAGCCAGCAACCATATTTTGCCAAGTCACCAAATTGATATTGTCTGTGCAAAATCTCTTCAACTTTTATAAAAAAACTTTGCATCAGTATTAAATAAGATATTTCCCAAATCCAATTTCTAAAAATATTTTTCATTGTTAAAGATTTTACACTTTGTGTACATGTGAGTCGATAATAATAAATGCTATGTCTCTGAAACATTAAAATAATAGAATTAGAAAAAACATATACTATCATGAGAAACATGTAAGAGATACAAAAGTAGATTCTTCAGAACATGTTGAATACCTCATCCAGCCCAAGTATGGTTTATTGGCCCAGGGCCTTCGACTACATTCATTGCCATTACCATTTTCATACCTGAAAACCTGTGCATAGATGAAAACATTTCTTGAAAAGCTAAATGGAGAAATACATGTCTTAGGGGAACAAGTCCCTAAAACTTGAAGCATATAAAAGTTGCAACAACAGCAGGAAAAAAGAATAGAAGCAGTGAGTTATTTGGCTTTGGGAAGCTATATATAAAAATAGCTCTGGTAAACTGACGAAGAACTCTGGTATCACATGTATATCAATTACTAACTTAAATATCAATGTATGGGAATCGCACTTATACAACACCTAATCTTAAAAGAGCTCGTGCAAGGAGAAAAATATTATTCACACTGAGCCACAGTGTATACCAAATTTACTCACACCCAATCAAATTAATTGACTTCAGTGTATTTAAATATAAATGGTTATAATAATTTTGATGAAATGCAACCCTGCAGCTTACCATCTATCTGTAAGATAATGATATCAATAAGCTATGGTTAAAAAAACATAGTATTCTTCATGATTCTTTCCAGTTTCCATATGGCATTAACAATGATTGTATGTTGACAAACCTTTTCAAATTATGAAAATCGCTGGCATCAGCATCAACTTGGAATCTACTGGGGTGACATTGTAACAGAGATTACTGTATTATTAAACTGAAAGCAGACTCTACATGTATCTCCACAATATTCTCCTTAGTGCATGAAGTACATCTGCACCTGGTAATCATAATGGAAAATCAAATTCTTCCCGAAAATCATTGTTAACATTCAATTCCAGAAGTGTAAGCCCATTTCAGGTAGTTTCCCAGATCACTGTCTAGACTTATCCATGTCCATGATGAGCAACTTGCAATGGACTATTAAGTGACAAGAACACCACATAACTTAAATTTTAGACCATATTGCCAATAGAGTACCTAAGTGCTAACGTCATATTCGCTCGTCGTCAATGTTACTGGTTCCAAACAACAGAGCCTTTGCATGAGGTTCATCATGAAATCATTCAAACAATAGGGTGTAGCAGGGCAAACTAAGTCTTTGGTGCTGGTGTGATCACCATGCCATTGTTTGGCACAAAATTGTTGGGAACCAGCAACCTTGGCAGCTTGGCCAGTATGACGACACACTTTGATGTGCTATGTTGTTCATATCTTGTTGACTGACAGTCTCTGGAACTCTATTCTGTGCAAATCAGTGATGAACTCCACGACCAGGACGGACCTTTGCTGCACTATGAAGGTTTATGAGTTCATTGGAAGCAAGGCACTCTAGAACCTTCTTCATGGTAGCCTGTTGCTCTGCAGCAAATCTACAAGACATTTCAGATCATGTTAACTGACCGACTCTGCCGTTTCCATTCTGTGTAACTTTGTGATAAACTCCAGGATGTACATCTGTAGTCTAGACTCCTTTGAATCATGAGTTCGTTGGAAGCCAGGGACTCCAGCCTTCTCAAGGGTTGTCTGTTGCTCTGCAGCACAGGTGTCTAACTCTATCAAGATCCTCTCATCCATTCTCTTCTGTTCCTCAGACATCTTCTTATCCAGTGCCTGTTGGGAAATTTAAAGAAAAAGTCATGAAAGTAACAATTATAATATAACCAGATTTGTTATTATTTTCTATATAAGGTTTCCAAGTGGTACAATAAATCAGTGTATTCAATATCTTACCCGGATGACTGACCAATATTGTTTTTGTATTGCTTAGTCATCCGTGAACTTCAACTATAGCTATCATGGCGATATCACACAAAAACAAAGCCATATTTACAGAGGTAAGTCAACTTTTGTTATTTCTCTAGTCCGACTAATATAGATAATAATAATAATATTGTATGGCTTTGTTTTCGAGTGATACAACAATATACTGCTCTCGCTAAGACAATATTAGACTAGTGTTTGACTCGTCCAATATTGTCATAGCTCGAGCAATATATTCTTGTATCACACTCAAGGCCATCTAATATTAAAGAAGTATCTTTTTTTTAAACAAACTCCCATGATAAGGTGCTCAAGCATTCAAGGAAATACTTCCTACTAGTTAGTTCAAAAAATTGCAAATTGCTTGTACCAACTATACAACCATGCGTCCTGTTTTCATGAATTTGATATCAAAATATTCCCATGTTTAGGCTAAGATCTTCAGTAGACCGAGGCAGTAAGCTTTACATTTCAAATGAAACACTACACACCTCTTTCTCCTTCTCATTGGCAATCTTGGTGCGTGGTATATTGTGAGGTTTGCTCAGGCAATCCTGAATGGCTGCTTCTGCATCTGATACTTCTGGGCTTAAAGCAGATTTGAAATACAGAGAGGGAACAATTGTCACAATTGAACATACGATTTACCATTCACAATGACCTGTCTCAAATATAATTTGAAGTCCTGTCGGCAGCAAAATGACATTGGATCAAGTATGCCTCCTCAGTGAAGTACTTTTTTTTTTAATCAAGCATTTGTTATTCTTGTCATAGAATACATTAAGACAAGAATGTCATTCAAAGAAATGGATTTATACATCAGACTGGATTCAAGTGCTAAGATTTCTACAAGTACTTGCAAGTGTGGCAAACTATGCAAGACAAACTCTAAGAAGAAATGTTGATGTATAGTTTGAAGCAGCTGGTCCCCTCAGACCATCCCCTTTGGTGCTGCAATTCCACTACACTAAATTATTGTTTAAAGTCAATGGGTGGTATTCTCATAAGTTAAGCCGGGACTAAGTCCAGACTAAACAAGAATTTTAGTTCACACTTCTATGAAATGCTAGGTTTCATCTTCCTCCTTCAATATTCATGACAAAGATAATCTACCAAAGACTTTGTTGAAATTCAGTTCATACTCATATTATCTTTTTCTTCCCATTTCATTGTAAAATTATTTTTTTGGACACTTTTGATGGAAGGATTAAACTAATCTGTATAGGGTAAATGAGTTGGCAACAGGCACTCCATAAAAGTGTGGACTAACTTAGTACGCGCTACTGGAATACCACCCAATGTTTTAATCGTATTCTCCTTACATTTATGACTATTGTGAAGCCTTGCTCTCTGTTCCATCAGCTTTCTCTCCATCATCTGTTGTATCTCAGAGAGATGTTGTACAATCTCAAACACAGTGCCATCCAATAGAGACAGAGCAAGATTGGATAGAGTCGTGTATGGCAGAAGCTGCTGGAAATTCCTGTTCATGAGAAAAGTAAGATTATGTATTACTTGTATCAGGTAATGTAAAATAATCTTTTTGCAACTCAAATACTGACAGCCCATGGATATATAATGAGAGTTCTAAACTGTCAACAATGATGAATTCCTAAACTGTGCCGCACAAGTAAACAAAATACGTATAACTTACGATGATTTAAATGACATGAGTGAAGATGTAAGATTAAACGATTCTATTCCAATTCTTGATTCTGACTTTGATAAACAATATGTAAATGATTGCAAATATTATTTTTATGATGAATTCAAAGAGTCTATAGATCCAAATTTAGTACAATTTAGTGCTATACACTTTAACTCGAGAAGTATGGCCAAAAATGTTGATCAAATTTCTGCTTACCTTAGCAGCCTTTCTTTAAATTTTACGGCTATTGGTATAACAGAGACCTGGCTGAATTCAGAAAACGAAAATTGTTACATGTTGGATAGATATAATTTATTAATAATAACAGAAAAGTCGGTAGGGGAGGAGGCGTGGGAATATTTTCAGATGAAAAGTTGTGTTATCGATTGCGGGATGACCTGAATCCCACGTGTTCTTCATGTGAAACTGTATTTGTTGGAATTAATATACCTCGAGTAAAAAGTAAAGTAATTGGTGTAATCTACAGACCCCCGAAACCCAACTTAGATCAATATATGACATATTTTGATAAATTATTGCAAGAACTTTCCAAGGAAAATAAACAAATCTATCTCCTTGGAGACTATAATATTGATTTATTGAAAATTACTTCAAATAGTATTATTACTCTAATGAACCTTATTGCGTCACCTACCAACCCGAGTAACCAACTCATCTCTTTTTATTATTGATAACATATTGATGAATGACAATAATATTACTCCAGGTGTGTTGTATTCTTCAATTACTGATCACATGCCAATTTTCTGCTATAAGAGAGGTGTCTTTAAAAATGATTCAGAACAATCTTATACTTACAGGAAAATCAACGATTTAACGATTAAGTTTTTTATTTAAATTAAGTAACGTTGATTGAGGTGATGTTCTAAGGTGTATGGATGCTGATAAAGCTTATAGTATGTTCATGAAATAATTCATCAATTTTACTCTTATATCAACACAAAATAAGAAATTGTGGGTTACCAATAAAATATTGAATTTGATTAAGAAAAAGAATAAATATTTAAAAATATTTTGTCAAACTAGATGGACAAGTGATGGGAGAACATTTAAAAAAAATAGAAATTAAGTTATTAATGCCGTTCGTAGAGCTCGTCAAGAATATTATAAGAACTTGTTACAATTGAATCGAAATAGTATTAAAGAGGCCTGGAAAACAATTAATGAATTATTGGGCAAAAAGAAAAGTCAAAATTCCAAAAAAAAACATCACTATAACGGAAAATGATTTACTGAGCCTATTGAAATAACAAATCAGTTCAATAATTATTGAAAAAACTGTTAGTGACGCGGTACCACAATTTATTCATTCTTCTCATTTGTATTGTCGAACAAGTGTTGTTGATTCCATCTTTTTATCACCTGTACACAATTACCCATACATTAATTTGGTTAGAGTTTAAAGTGTTGTCTACAACTTTCGCCCCAAAGGTAATTTGCTGGGTTTTTTAAAATAAAGGGCTGAGTTTCTCACTCCCATGGTAATTGATTCTTATTAAAGATATTTCTTCAGTTTGTGATCATAAATCTAAGGATGTTAATCATATTCCAACATGTATGTGCTCGTGCAAATAATCCACTTAACAGAAACGAGAGGGCTCTTCTTTAATGTAATTCGTTTGATTTTTAAAAGCAATTTCCAACAAGTGTAAGAAGTTATTTTGATTTATGTTGACTGCAAGGTTGCGTCGATACGCAACATACATAATGATTTTCAATTATATCGGCTGTATGTTATTGACATAATGCATATGTTTTTGTTATTCTTGGCGGGTTTTTTTCTTGTTAATTCATTTTTCTAATGTCTGTGCTAGAGCATGTCCTGTATATGCAGCTGCGAATGATATCATACAAAGTTGGAGTTCTTTTTTCTTATGGTCCATCGATAATATTTTCGGTAAAATCAAATGATCTGTTGCATAATTCAGTACGCAAAATAAGGGGAAATGGAATTGTTGAAAATCTTATATTTTTCTTTGTTCACATTTGTGCGTAAAGTTGGGTTTGTATAAAGTGTTCATGATGTTCCGAAGAGTCATCCAGTTTGATAAACAATTGTAACCCCCTCTCTTTTTAGCTCTCTATTACGCTTCCTCTCTTTCTCTCTCTCTCTCTCTCTCTCTCTCTCATTGTATGGGATAATGCGTATACATTATGACGGGAAATAGGCCTCAAGTGAGCTGGGGAACAGAAAAAGAAAGAGAAAACGGGGAACTCGGGGGAAAACCGAGAAAATGCGGACAAAGAATATCGAAGTTAGGATCCATAAACATATCTATTGATATGGAGCTACTCCTATTGAATAGTCGGTCACGTTGAGTGATCTTATTTGGCACAACTTCTCGATTCTTTTGTAAAAAATTGAACTCCTTCTTGTTCCCTTCTTTTATTGGAAGGGGGCGTCTTCGTTTTAAATTCTAATTCGCAGTAGATGTATAGATGAATATGAATAATATATATATATATATATTATGAAATTCGATCAGATCGTATAGAGTAGGAATATCGCTATATCATAACTGATTTCAACTGTTTTCTTGCTATCAAATTTTCTTTTCTGTGTATTCTTCTTCCACAACTTAAAATAAGGAATATTAAGTACGCCTCCCAAACTTAAACTGGTACACTTTATTTCTTCTATTGGCGACACTATCTTTTCATTAGTTTTGTTCTAGTCTTGAACGCCTCATAAATTGCGAAGCATCTCGGTCTGCTATTCATATTAAACAATGATATTCTGAAATCGTTTAATTCAAATATCTAAATGTAAAATCTCGCACCCAAAGGCTCCATAGCTCTACCATCCACACATCTTTCCGTTGTTGTGATACTTTCCCATTGATCTGAAGACTGATGTTGTGTCTTCATCTGTTCGATTTAGGCACCCGACGTCGGCTACTACGAGGTACTGCTTTCGATTTTCACGTCGGTGCTTTCGCCGGTCAATACCAATTTTTTTAGATCAGGTGATTAGATCAGGTAATAAATTCACGGTGCGCGAAAATCTGATACGAAGAATAACACAAGAGAAGGTGATAGAAGGAAGAAACAAAGAATAACATGAGAAAAGATAGAAAGAGGAAGTGGTAGAATGATAAAGACAAAGCATAGCATAAGAGAAGGTTATAGAAGGAAGAAACAAAGAATAACATAAGGTTAGATAGAAAGAGAAAGTGATAGAATGATAAAAACAAAGAATAACATAAGGTTAGATAGAAATAGGAAGTGATAAAATGATACAAACAAAGAATAACATGAGAGAAGGTGATAGAAGGAAGAAACAAAGAATAACATGAGAGACAGAAAGAGAAAGTGATAGGATGGTAAAACAAAGGATAACATAAGGAGAGACAGAAAGTGATAGAATGATAAAACAAAGAATAACATAAGAGAAGGTGATAGAAGGAAGAAACATAGAATAACATAAGGAAAGATAGAAAGAGGAAGTGATAGAATGATAAAAAGAAAGAATAAAATAAGAGAAGTTGATAGAAGGAAGAAACAAAGAATAACAAAAGGAAAGACAGGAAGAGAAAGTGATAGAATGATAAAACAAAGAATAACATAAGAAAAGGTGATGAAACTACACTCACGTTGACGTTTTCACGGCGACGGGGATCCATGGAAATTTCCCCCGACTCCCGTCGGGTGATTTGGAAGGAAACGTGGGCCCAGAAGCTCACGCATGCGCAGTGGATAAATATGACGTCACGAGTAGTAGCTCACGTCGGGTGCCTAGAATCGAAAGATCGCTAGTGTCTGGCTCTCAAAACTTCAAGTCCAATGTATTAATGTCCGATATATTATTTGGATACTTGAATGAATGAATTTCCCTTGATGTTATTCTTAATTGTTACTGAATAAAAACAAACCCATTATTAGGGACGGATCGCCCGGCCAAAAAAAAAACAAAAAAAATTAGTGGTCACTACCCCCCCCCCCCCTGCTTATTCTCAGCGGCCCGATTTAAAAATGTTAACCCCCCCCCCCCCCTTGAAAAAATCCTGCGTACGCTACTGATTTCACCCCATGCCATTTTGTGCCCCCCCCCCCCCCGGTAAGAAATTCCTGGATCCGCCACTGATTATTATATATAAATATATGTGTTTGTCCAGTCAGCTCCATATTATCAGCCACTCCCAAACGTTTAAAATTCGAATACATATATTGTTAATGACCTTATATCATGCAATATGCGATTTCCTTTTAATCCAGGTCAGTCCCATAGAAAATGTGGCCACCTCAATATTTGTACACACTTGCACAGCGCCCTCTTCATATCCATGTTTATGTTCAATGTCCTGCTTGAGCAACGACATGTACATGTATTCAGTTTATATATTTTATCTAGAGCAATATAGGCCTATGCATGAACATAATGATAGTTGGCTCACTTCTTTTTTTTCTAACTCTAAGGTTAATACCAATGTTTTCAATCCGTTTAAATTATACTTACAATGAATCTAGAAAAAGACGACAGGTTATATTTATTATCAATCGTTTTCCTTTCCCTGCATCCATGTGACTTTTTAAAAATTTGGTTGGCTCCGCTTTTCACTCATTTCTTGATTTTGTTTATGCTGAATAGATCATTATTGTAATAATGATAATATTAACATTAATCATCATCATCATAATAATTATTACCTTTCTCATCCGCAATTACTTTCTACTATTAAGTAATACATTTGTTTAATCCTATTTTGATAAATGCAGCATTCGGAATCCCCCTTTCCATATTCATACGTATACAAAATATACAAGACACTCTTTGCAAATAAAAGAACAAAACTATCGACTTGTTTCAGATTAAGATTTTATTGTACTGTTCATATACATGAAAAGTGCCCATTTTGTCATAATTTGTCATCATAATATGTAACCAAATCTTGACACAACGCATATTCTTTACTATGATTGTAAAAGACAATGCCCAGGATAGATGCAAGCAACCCTTGAGACTTGAAATCATTTAAATAAATATAGGGCAGTTACATTCATGATCCCTCCATATATACAATGGAGGTGAGAATTTATACTGATTACTATCACAGTATCATACTCGAGTATGGTAGCTGTAAAAAGTATCAACCATCATATACACTGATAATCAATGGAAAATAAGTCATTACACAAAAATATCATTAAATCTCAAAACAGAATTTCTTAGAATGTATGTCAATGAATTCACGAGAACATATACAGTTATCTCATTAGGCTGCTATCGACTCAAGCATTCTTGCTTATGATAGTTGGCCTCTGCATTTATCTTGATTACTTTTACTTACCTCCATACTTTCAAGCTTTCAATTATGCATTTTTATGTGTGTGTATTTAAGTTGTCACTCTTTAAGTAAATCAATTATATTACATACTATTATTGTTATTTGAATATTTTATATTTGATTTATCAATAAATGCAGAAACATCTGCTATTTTTTTTTTTAGCAATACTTGGTAAATATAATGAAATATATGTAAATCAGAAGAGGTTTACTATGTCATACAAAAACGAATGCTAGAAATCAAATCCTTCATCAATTTTACATATCGTCACATTGATATTCACCATCACATTTTTACTTTTATATAGATGCAGTGTCTATTCAATTCAATTTAATTCAATTTGTATTTTTCCAAGGTAACAACATGGAAATGTTACATGGGATTTTTTTACAAGTAACAAAATACCTATGTAAACAACAAACACAGTAGTAATCGGAATACATAAGTGATAAATATACATGTACATAGAAGTTGACATCTTAGACATTAAAAAGTAGAATAACCCATAGCATGAGCACTAAGAAAAAGTAAAAGGGGAAAGGTGTGATAGAGAAGGAAGGACAGCAGATTGAGGTGAGAGAGAAGGAAATGAGTAAGAAGAAGGAGAAGGATAGGGAGATAAAGGGAAATAGAGCTGATGCGAGATAAAGAACAGAGAAGTAGGAACGGCTGTAAGAAGAAAGAGAGAATATCATCAAATGATAAAGGTAATACACAAACAGATAATGAACTCCCATTATGAAATTACTTAACACATTCGTATATATTGACATGGAAGTGCAACAGAAGACATGGAAGTGCAACAGAAGACAATTAAGAAAAAGATAATGTAATAAGAAAGAACCGGGAAATTAGAAGGAAAGGAAGGTGAAACTGACATAGTAAGTGCTGACATAGTAACTTCATGAAAAGTGTTTTTTTTTAAATAATATATGTAGACAGGGTATGTGATGGTTTTCGAAATGGTTGATCTTCGTATATTCCATTCAAACAAAAGCTAAACTGCAATAGAAGATGTAATATCAATTTTCGCATTATATTACAATGTCAGTTGTACGTACAAGACTTATATAAATATGAACTAAATTCATACGGGCAATTTAATATTGCAATTGTACATGTTTATACAATTATTATCGTTATTCAATGTGAGCTGTTAAAGGCCCTTTATGGAAAAGGGAATGAAGGATTTCAGATAGCGGTATGATCTACACTTTGCAGACTTGAGTCGTTTACCTGATCGCATCCAACAACATTCAGGTTAGTCTACCTTATAAAGAAAAGAAATCCATAAACAACAAACAACAGAGCAGTGAGCAAAATTGTTTTAAACTAAAATAATCAGGAATGCACACAAAAAACTTGTATAGATTACATGTAGGCCTAAACAACAACAATCGATTTAAGATCGATGGGGATAATGAATAATACAGTGGCCTAAAGTCAAAGGGATACAGGGGTATATCCCACGAGCTACAAAGCATATAACACGAGTCGGCACGACGACTGTCCACGTGCATGCACATATGCTATTCCAATCACATTGACCATCGCTTCCTCACCGGGTACCTATTTTAAAACACCTGGCTGGCCGGGAAGGAGTAATGTAGATTAAATGCCTTGCTCATTGATATGAGTGTCGTGCAGGGCCTCGAACACAAGGGCCCGAATTCACAAAGGAGGTTTGTCGACAAACCTTGGTTTTCGTACGTCATATGACGCGTTTTACGCGTTTTTTACAAACCTGGTTTGTAACGAACAAAAGGAGGTTTGGCGAAACAAAAGGAGGTTTGAGCTCAAACCTTGCTTTGTGAATTCGGGCCAAGATGTTTACATTTCCTGTCAAGTTATGAAACCACTCGACTACGACACCCCTATGATAATGATGGAAAAAGAAGCAAAGAAATTCCGTAAATTAAAAAAAAGAATGTTAATTGCGCTGGTCCATGATTGATAAAACTCGACAATGAGGAGAGAGAAAGAGAGATAGCTATAGAGAAGGGGGTTATAGGCCTATATATCTGAATTAGAGACTGGAGTAACATTTATTGAATTAAGCAGTTGTAGAATTAATTTTATTTCAATGATGTGGACAAACGTCTGACTACTTCAAAGTTCAAAATAATATAATTATTGGATCAGTAGGGGTTTCATTAAACAACATAACAATAAGGATACATTTATACAGCGCATTATACTGCCGGTTAAATCCCTTTGCGCTGTACATGGTAATGCAGAATAATTGTATTCCGAAAACTAATTACAACAAAAAATATAGCCATGCTCATAAAAATACACCAAACTACATATACATTGGAACATATACGCAATACACTAAAAGATAGCATATAGATAAAAGTAGACAAATTAAAGGCACATTACATTATTTACATTTAGTTAATAGATCCTACATTATAACCACGTTCAAATTGTCATGTAAACATTTTTGTCACTTTATATTACAATACATCAATGAGGATGAATGTAATTCATGACTGCTAAATCCAAGATAATCGTTTCTACTATACATATAGTTAGTCATGTGTGCAACGAAATAGATCTACATTCTAAATTAACGACGTGCGACATTCTTTATAACCTAATCGATACATACAAAATACTCAGTTTCGGTGAACAATATTTGGCGTTTTAACAATATTTCGCTGATACGAAATGGACTAATTGATATTGATATATCATGTTAATTAATACAAATATTTATAGTAATACCGCCACAACAACAACATCTTCAACAAGACCACAACAATAACAAAAAAAATCAACTACTACTAATATTACTAGTGATAAACTGTGCGTTTGGAATATTTTCACAAAATGCGGTAATGTCTCATTGCGCTATACAATAAACATGATAAATACAGAAATATTTTCAAAATATTAAGCTTTATGCTACATGAATTACTCTTGATTATGTTCTTGCATTGAATGTAACATTGTACAATCACTAGATGAACTTGTAGAAAAACAACTGATTGGATATTTGAAATTCCTATGCATTTATAGTTAGTCAATAATTAATCAATTGCGTTGCAACGATACTCCTTCGTATGGGCACATATCATTTGGCTACGTTATTTACAAATTATCAACAGACAAAATTCCCAACTAAAATATATCAGACAAGATTGTTTTCCTTTTCAAAATAAAAATCAAATATCATAACAAACCTTCTATATGATACATGCAACAGTTCATACACAAGATATATTGGATAAAACAATATGGTTTACCACTATATATACAAGCTTTCATGTTTATTGTTACTTTGTGATTACTCGAGAAACTATACCATTTTATTGTTTATATATTTGTTTTATATATGTATTGTGAAACAAAATGTTCATGTATATGAATGAAATTTACGAATAAAATTCAAATTCAAATATATACAGCATTTTGTTGTGAATTAAAAGTGGTCTTCATTTGGCCTTTTTGGAAGGGTGATACACGACTAAATACATTTCCTTCATCTCCCATCTGTGTATACAACTTCAAAATGTTTACCGTAAAACTCTTCCACTTGTTGGAAATCACATTAGGCCTGGTGCTGAAATTAAAAACATATCAATGATAAAAATCGTTTCTAAGTTTACATTCGATTTGGAGAAAATCAATCTACCGGTATATTTTTGGTTTAAATTATCATGCACAAAGACAATAGGCCTTCAAGTTAGCAAATTGCATGCCCTTGTCCAGTACTGTGTGTTAGATAGATGGGGTAGTAATAAATTATGATTACTTGGTTAAAAAGGTAACGGTCGTTATGTTTGTTTTGAATTTTTGTTGGTTGTTTATATGGTTCGTTCGTTTATACTTTTTGTTCTTTGTTTATATATTCATTTAGTTGTTTATTTTTCATTAGTGTTATATTCTGTATTGATACATTATTTTATTTCAACAAATTAATGTCATTTTTTCATGTGTGCTGTGTTTATAGTCTCTCATTTATAACATCCCGTTCTGAGAAGACCACACCGCTTTTACATAAAACGTAACAAATAAATCAAGAAAGACAATTGATTCTAATATGGTACTGACATCATTTTGACAATGCCTGTTGCACACGAGGTTTCGTTTAGATTGCTTTATTTCCTTGCTTTAACCGAGCTAGGTGATTCGGTTAGGACTATAACAACCTTAATTCGAAGAGAGGTTTGCACTGTTTGATTTGCACTCACTTTTCGGTACGATACAACTCTCTTAATGGTGCGTCAATGCCTACGCCAGTCCCTGACGCAAGCATACTCTAGGAACAAACCACATCGTGTACATTCTGTACATAGCAGATGTGGTGAGTAAAGCACTGCCAGTTGCACTATTCAAATTCGAATAAAAATATTACTGTATTTTGTATAATAATAAATATTTTTCCATCTAATTTAAGAAATGTTCAATCATGATATTTTACAAGTTTTGAGATGTTCACCGTGTAAATCCACGTAACACCCTTTATATTTATATTTAATAAATGAACATTGAAAGTAACGTTATGAAGGGAATTCAAAATCACAATCACAAGAGCTGCAATACCGATGTAAATCATACACATCCGTCTAAATCATTTGAATGTCAACGTGATTCAGTGGATGAATAACGAAATTGATTGCATGACAATTGTAAAAACAAAAGTCTGATGATGTGTTTGAGGCACTTTTCATTTCAGCCCATATTTCTTGTTCCGAGTGCAAAGATTGTCTGCTCCGTCTGATTCATCAGATCGAGTGTGGTGCCATCTCTATGATTAATCAAATAAAAGACTATAGTGATGGAGAGAGAGAGAGAGAGAGAGAGAGGGGGGAGAGAGAGAAAGAGTGTGAGAGAAAGATAGAAAGAAAGAGAGAGAGAAAAGAAAGAGAAAGAGAGAGAGAGAGAAAGAGAGAGAGAGAAAGAGAGGGAGAGAGAGAGAGAGAAAGAGAGAGAGAGAGAGAGAAAGAAAGAGAGAGAGAGAGAATTGTAAAAGTGTGCTTCAATATACAAACATCGCTACATTAAAAAATAATCACATAGAGCAGTAAACGGAGGGCAAAGAAGAGAGATTGAATATCACACAGCTTTACGTCAAACGGAACCATCTTTACTAATTTAATTTGAATTTAATTGAACTTATTTTCTTTTCCAAGATGAAAATGGACAAAATCTGTTAATCTGTTAACTAATACGTAGACAACGTCTTAATAAAAAGATAATAATAATAAATAATAATAACAACATTTATAATGCGCACATATCCACCCCAAGAGATGCTCAAGGCGCCTAACAAGGTAAGTACATTGAACGAAAATAATATGACATAATTAAATATAATTCAACAACGTTAATTACATCACATTGTGAAATACACTACGTCTTGAATAAGGAATTCAGACATTAGATAGGTTTTCAATTGTTTTTGGAACACATTTTGATTCGCTGACATTTTGATTGAATGGGGTAGGGAGTTCCATAACCGGGGTGCAACAGCTGTAAAAGCTCTGTCTCCCCAACTCCTCTTTGTTCTTAATTGTGTTAAATTTGTTGAATTAGAGGAACGAAGACCTGCACGAGAACTTAAAGAGATATTAAGAAGAGAG
Source organism: Strongylocentrotus droebachiensis (assembly GCA_035222895.1). Classification (NCBI taxonomy): domain Eukaryota; kingdom Metazoa; phylum Echinodermata; class Echinoidea; order Camarodonta; family Strongylocentrotidae; genus Strongylocentrotus; species Strongylocentrotus droebachiensis. The sequence goes on from JAVYIG010015401.1 coordinate 27,235, forward strand.
GAAATATATTCAGGAACTGATCCATTTAGTGAACGGTAGGTGAGTAGTAGAATTTTATATTTGATACGCTGTTCTATTGGAAGCCAGTGAAGGTTCTTGAGTATTTGAGTAGTATGGGTCGAACGTTTAGATTTAGTGACAAGGCGGGCAGCTGCGTTTTGAACCTTTTGTAGTCTGTGAATTTGGTATTTAGGAAGTCCATAAAGGAGAGAGTTACAGTTATCGAGATGAGATGTTACAAAAGCATGAATCAATTGTTGAGTGGTTTGGGGGGTTAAAAATTTCCTTATAGCGCGAAGATTACGAAGATGATAATTGGCAGCTTTCACACATTTTGAAATATGTGCATCAAGAGACATGCTTGTATCGAAAATGACACCAAGATTTCTTGCCTTATCTGAAGGAGCAATGTGCACAGAACCAACACATATATGAGTTATAACAATCTTGGAAAGTTGTTGTCTGGAGCCTAACAAGAGAAATTCTGTTTTATCGTCATTTAGTTTGAGATAGCAATCATTCATCCATTTTCGTACATCATGAATACAACTTTCAAGATCTTCAACACGTTTTTCTACCTGTTCCTGAATAGGAAGACACGAAAAATATAATTGTAGATCGTCTGCATACATATGATAGCTTATATTGTGTTTACTGATTATCTCATGAAGTGGTAAGGTATATACATTAAACAGATGGGGACCTAAAACAGATCCTTGGGGCACAGAAAACAGAAGATTAACAACCGATGAAGTTGTATCATGAAGGTTAACCGCTTGAGATCGATTTGAAAGGTAGGAACGAAACCAATGAAGACATGTTCCACCAATGCCAATCTTTTTTAGTCTGTCGATTAAGATATTGTGGTCAACAGTATCGAAGGCGCAGCTGAGATCTAACAGAACTAATGCAGTAACTTTCCCCTTATCCATATTTATTAAAATGTCATTTTGTACTTTCAATAGTGCCGTCTCCACACTGTGGTTTTCCTTGTAGGCCGATTGAAAGGGGTTTTGAAGGTTTTGGTCATTTATGCTGGACTGAAGACGCGTAGATACTATACGTTCAATTACCTTACCAAGATACTTTAAGTTTGCAACGGGACGATAATTTTTAAGCTCTTGTTTATCAAGGCTTGGTTTCTTTAGGTGAGGTTTAATGAGTGCATGTTGCAGACAATCAGGAAAGATGCCAGAACGTAGAGATGAATTTACAATCTTTGTGATGTATGGGGTGAATTCATTAGAAAAATCTTTGATCAAACAGGTTGGAATAGGATCTAGTTCACATGTAGATGGTGGAGAATTCATGATGACTTTCCGAACCTCACTAGTTGTGGCTGGTAAAAAGTCAGACAAATAGGGAATGGCACTTTCTGACACTGACTGATAACCTGTACTATCACGAGCGTCAAGAATTCGACGAATATTGCTAACTTTATTCATAAAGAAATCAGAAAAACGATTTGCTAAGTCTTGATCAGACACATTACTAGGAAGAATTTGATCTTTCTTTCTATTCAAGAGTTTATTTATAATTTGAAACAACCGCTTCTGATCGCCACTGCAGTCTGCTACAGCAGATGTGTAGTGATGTTTTTGCGCCTGGTTAGCGAGATGAGATACTATTTGTCTCTGCTTAATAAATAGAGACCGATCGGATTCAGTTTTAGTGGTTCTCCAGCGACGCTCCAGTCTCCGTCTGAGGCACTTTGCCTCTCGGATATCATCAGTCATCCAAGGACACTTAGGTTTGACAACTATAGTTCTTGTTTTTCTGGGAGCTAGTTGATCCAATAAGGCATTTAGAGAATAATCGTAATTAATACACATAGATGTAACATCATAATCTAAGTCAGGAACAGATAAAGCTACATGGAGACCTTTACAGAACCTTTGTCTATCCAAAGACTTTAAATTCCGGGTTGAGAAACTTTGTCGAATAGGTTTAGGTTTTTCCAATGTAATGTTACACATGATAGCAAAATGATCTGAGAGACCAGGTTGCACTACTACATTTGATATAACATTTTCATGTTCACGTGTGATCAATAAGTCAAGTGTATGTCCGTGGTCGTGGGTCGGTTCACGGACATGCTGTTTCATCCCATATGTCGATAGTAGGTTCAGAAACTGTCTGGCCTTTGAATCATCCTGGACGTCAACCCATATATTATAGTCACCCACGAGTAAGATCTCTGATGGGTGGAGAAGATAACTGTCCAACATTTCACCAAACTCCTCCATGAAGACACTGAAGGGTAGATGCGCAAATAATGTAAAGAAATAGGCCAACATGTAATGAGAAAAATAGTATAAATACCTTCAGTTTATCACTTCGCTAATCCAGTAACCTAAGCCTATTATTCATTAGGCACCCTTGAACATTCATGATAACACATTTCCAAAGGAATATTAATTTACATGCACGCCATTTGTCAACTCTTTGTTACATTTTGCACAGATTAATTGATGAGAGACTATGAGTGGTACATAATGTCAGTTTCTATCATTCTCGATGAAAACGAAGATAAACATTTAAACATAGTAACTAACACTTATTTATGTAAGCTATGTCTATTATAGTATACACTCTTAGTCAGCCAGTAAGTCGTTAAAGGAGAAGTCTACCCTCATATTAAATAGGTTCAATGGAAGCAGAAAATTATAGAACAATTCGGTGAAAGTTTAAGAAAAATCGGACAACAAATGAGAAAGTTATGAATCTTTCAAAATCATGGAAATCATGGAATCTTTGTCATGCAATTACAGTTTTAAGATACTATGTCCGTTTTGCAGCCAACATCGAATTCTGAGAACTTTGCGGGAATTATTAAACGTACGACCATTCGGTACAAAGGTCTAAAAATCAGACTTTTACTTAGGTGATTGCAATCACACTATGTCAATTCGACAACTAATTGTCGTCACGGTTATTTTCCCACAAAAAGTAAGCGTTTGGAGGACTTACCTGCGGTTTGCCATGCTCCACCTCCACCTCCATGACCTGATCTTTATTGCAAGCAATTATGACATCATCCACGCCCTCATCTGACCCGCATCGTATGAATCTACCAGTATCAAAATAGATGGAATACAGCTCCTCGTGATTTTTCGTATTGTTTTAATTTGATTCTACGAGATGGAAATGCTCATTAAAAGGATCGTTTAACAATGAAATCTGAGATGCACGGCTCTATGTGTTATCAGTGTCTGTGATATGTTGTAATATTGAAGCCCTAACAAAATTGCGCTTCAAAATGATCAAGAAGTGCCTCAAAAAAGTAAGAATCATTGAGTGACAGGTTTTACCATACTCGTTTCCCCAATAGACTGTAGTGTTATGAAAACCGTTTGGCAAACGGTTTTCAAAATTTGTAATTCAAATCATAAATATCTTGATAATCAGACAGGCGATCGGCTTGTAAAAGTCATGGGGTTCCTGACTGACCTAAAGGTTTATAATTATCATTGCAGCATGAGCTAAATCCAGGATTTTGTTTCAAAATCTAAGACAAAGTTACCGGATCCCTTTAATAATTTATTTTGGTATAAAACCTATTGCAAATCATCGTAAAAAGGAATAATTTATGTTTATTTTGAGATATGAAAGATAAATACTATTTATTTTTTTAATTTGAAAATTCTTAATATAAATAGGGTACACATTTTTCGGGGGGGGAGGGGCTGAGTGTATTATGGATATAAAAAAGGATGGGAGAGAGAACGAGAGAGAGAGAGAGAAAGAGAGAGAGGGGTTAAAGAGATGAAACATATTAAAGTGCTCTGTTAATAAATGACATAATGTCTCACCTGATAATCTTCAGATGTTTGAGGTTGTGAGGTGATCTGAAAGCTTGTACGATTAGCTCCATCTTACTGTTACCAATGTCAAGATCGCTGAATGTCACCTTGACAAGCTGAGGGGTGATATTCAGGAGGGCTTTGGGTAGTGAATTGGGCTCCTCTTGGAAATCAGCCTTTTGAGATGCAAACCTATGTCTTTGAATGGAGAGTTCTGTTGCTCCTGGTAGATGGATCCTCTGGATGACTCGACAGTAGATCGTGCCCCATACCTGTATATTGACCCTCTTCACATTGTCAAACATCGAACCACAATCCTGCCATCCTTCTAGTGTGTCAGTATCCACTGTCAGCTCAGTCAGGGTGGGGCTCGTGGTACAACTCTGGTCGTGATCATGTACATTAAAAAAAAAAAATTAAAGTGCACTAGCAAATTTTCGATTGTTGGTAAATATTGAATTGCGTTCTTAAGTTTCATGAAGAAAAGCGACATTGTAGAATATAAACAAGGATTTTAAGAAGACATGAGCGGAACAAATGCGAGAAAGCTTTTGCAAATGCCAGTATAAGTTGCATGGTAGTCAAAGTTATAAGAAATAATAGTTCTGTTTTGCTTTCATGCAATACAATTGTACATGTTTATCATTCATTATTTCCCAATAGAAATATGTTAAATGGCAAGTACATTTTATAGTTTCAATGAAACGGAGACCAGTCTAATTTAGCCATACGTTAGGATAAACACCTTCTAAATAATTTCCAATCAGTTAAATGAAATGCAAGTACTCCGTACTTCGAATATATTTTTTCTTTTTCTTGTCCTCTTACCAAGCCGTTTTATTTCACATATTTCACATTTCATTTATATTTACATCAATTTACATTTTAACATAATAAAAAAAGACAAAAGTATTTAAATAAATAGTTTTAACCTTAACATTTCTTGAGAAAGTACTTGTGTTTCGTCAATAAAAAAAACTTTGTTTATTTGCTAGGTAATATCGTAGTTTTAATTTGAAATTAATGAACAGACTTTTACTATTGTACTCTTTTCCATCACACCGCAGTTTAATATACATGTACATTATGTATGTTATGTATTGTCCTAAAATTAACAAGAAGTTTATCACAAATTTTTCCTTTTTTTCAATAAAATAACCTATAACTAATGCTTTTTCATTAATATTTATTTGTTCATGAAAGTAATTATAATATAAGTTTTTAATAATTTTCCAAAAAACTCTAACCTTGTTTACATTTTAACAAGACATGAAAAGTAGTTTCTGTTTCTTTACATATATCACACTGGTAATTTTCCAATATACGCCATCTGCATAAATTATGTTTTGATGGAAATATATTATGCAATATTTTAAAATTAACTTGCTTTATCATATTATTTCCTATTTGTTGAAATTTAAAATTGAATACATTCTGCAATTTAAAAGAAACAGGTAAGTTCAATTAATATTCCCAGTAACGTGTATTATTTGGTTTGTTAAGGTTTTGTTTCAGGAGGGATAAATAATAATGTTTCGTCTTGAAACTAGATATATTAACAAAAATCTCCTGTAGCTATCTCAATTAAATTTGAATCGTTTTGTTTACTAATTAATTCAACATTGTTTAGAACGTATAATTTATTCAACCAATAGCATGGGAAACATTTCTTCAATTTTGCATATTCGAACTCAAATAATAATTGATGAATACCAACTTTACTATTTAACAAAATCGAGTCTTTCCAAATACCATTTGTAATCACGTGCTTTACTTTAGAAATTCCAACTTCGTACCACTTTGAAAACAATAATGTAGAATTTTTAAATCTAACATGGCTGTTTTCCATAATATTTCTGTTACATCAACTAAACCTCGATATTTAAATTCTGACCATGCAACAAGAAGATTTTGATAAAACTCTGACAGTCCTTTTTGTATACACATCATTTTCATATCTTTCTTATTCAAATTATATCGTAAAATATCTGGAAAAAATCCAATCCTATTAATCCAATATCTGAACAATGATTTCCGTCTACAAGTTTGTTCATCCAATAATTTGCTTATCCAAGATAAATACAAAGAATTTATTTTCGATTCAATGTCTACCATATCAAGACCACCATCTAACTGTTTATTTATACAGACATTTCTTTTCACTCTTTCTCTTTTTGAACTCCAAAGAAAAGCATATATACTTGTATTCAATGATTTAATAACAAAAAATGTGAGAAGTAACCGTGTCCCCCCCCCCCCCCCCCCCCCCCCCCCATTGAAGAAAAATATGGGCGAAACAAGACATTGTATGGGTATAACACCTTTTGTTTGCTCCTTGCCATTATGGTCATGTCGAAATGATGATGCCTTTTTTACATGATTTATATGAAATAACAATTCATTTAAACATCCAAATGCATTATAACACCAACTGAGAATGAGAATATAGTTATATATATTAACGCAATTTGTACTGCCTTTTCTTTCACCAATAATATAGTTACATGTTATTCCTTTCCTTTTACAAGTGTCATATTTCGTTTTTATGTTTTCATATTTGGAATCCCTTTGGAAAACATTTCGCTTTAGTTGAATGTTCCACTACGTTAATATCCGTAAATGACTAAACGATTGAAAATGTTAATGAATATCAATAAAACTGATAAAGCTAACAAATAAAGATGATTATTTGTAGGGCTTCGTAATGCAGTGGCAGATCAGATTGGTGACAATCAACAACAAAAGGGGGAGGGGGTCATTATATTTATCAGATGCCCTCGTACTCTTTAAACTCCCTCTTCGCACTGAATTATGTATTATACTTGTTCTGTTTTGTATCTTCTTAATCTTTTGATTAAAATGTCGTAGTTTTTTGGTTTTGTATTGCCCATTGACTCTTTTTTTTCCTCCACATTGTCTAAATTGATGTTGGAATTAGAAAATAAATTATTTGAATTGAATTGAAAGTATTGGGAGCCACAAATTCGCCAAAAATGTGATGGCAAAATTTCACTTAGATTATATCATAATGTGAATCAGGACGTCATTTAAGACACATTTCTGCAAAGATTCCCCCCCCCCCCCCACAAAAACTGTTGTATTCTTTCATCAATATTGATGAAGTCCTCTTTTACATCATGATACAATTTAGGTGAAATATTTCCATCAAATTGTTGAATTACAGGCCCTTGGTGTAGTAGTAGTAGTAATGGTTTATTGCAATACAAAATCAATCGCGGCTCGAAAGCCGAATTACAGGTTTTGTACAATGGTAAATGCAAACATCAATATTACAGGAAACAAAATAGGTAATAACATGTAATAATTCAAGCGATGAGATCATAATGAAAAAGATTAAGTACAAATATAAGCAGAAATTATTTTCTTACAGGCAGTGCCAGTTAGCACTCATTGACTACACCATACTACTATTGATATTATTATTATTATTATTATTATTACAACTATCATCATTATTTTTAGTATCAATATTATGGTACAGTAATTTATATCAATATTATTACTATTATTACTATTCACAATGGTAAATATCAAATATTTTACTCAAAATATTGCACTTAAATCAGGTTCAAAGTACCTGAAAATTGCAATTACATAACAATGATTTTACACATGTAAAAGGTACAAGGGCAATTATAAGGGTTATATGGTGATACAATAGTCAGACTAGGGTGGGTATACATGTAAACGTTCTGAAAAAAAAGGTTATTGAAAATTGTGGGTAAATGGTTGTTTTAAGCAAAATAATGACACAATAATAATGCAAAATATATTTCAATACGAAATAAATTAGAAATTTCGTCTAAAGCCGGTATTGAAGATCATGCAAAACGTAAATTTGTCAAAGTGTAATAAGTGCCTTTGAATAAGAAGGAAAACAATGAAATAATGTATAAAAAATCTTTGATGATTAAGATGCAATTGTAGTTTGTTGTTAAAATTATTTACGTAAAGTTCATTTCATGAAACACTGCAATAAATTTCAGAGTGATTTCCAAGTTTTGATTAAATAGTATAACACAAAATGGCAGGGAAATTGAAAAAAAAATTTAAAGAAGAAAAATGTACCAGCACGAACTTTACATCGAAATGTCACAGAAGATGATGTGTCGAAATTCCATTAAAAATTTAAATTGAATTCAATAAGTCAATGGGGTATGGTATTGCACTTTGCCGAAATCTTTGAGTTTTGCATCTGACTTGTTGCCTGACCCCACTGTTTCTCAGGGTTCTGCCGACATCTTTGGGTCGAGGGATGAGGTCAGACAGCGTTTCGTTCTTTTCAAGTTTTTGTGCAAAGGAAAGACATTAATCTTTTCTTCGATCAAGTAGGGATGGCAAGTCCAGTGCCTCGAGGGCAGCGTCATATGATGTGAAACAAGGACCTAGGATGATTTTTAGGGTCCTCCTCTGGATATTTTCTAGAGATGCAATCTGTTGTTTTTTTAGTCCACTGTTCCACACAGGTCACGCATACTCCAGCAGTGGCCTCACATACCCCACATAGATGGTACGCAGATCATCCACACACAGGCTGTGGCTTCTCAGCATCCTGATCATGTACATTCTACCATTCGCTCGCTGGAGCATTTAATGTACATGACTCCGCCACTTGAGGTCGCTTTGTAGTTTCACTCCCAAAACTTTCACAGTGTCCAAGTTTTCAAGGGTTGCTCATTAATTTTGAACACTGGTGGATTAGGAGGTGATTTCATGAAGCATATTTGCATTGCTTCACACTTCACTGGGTTAAGAGTCATTCTGTTATTAAAGACGACACCAATCCTGTAATCTTAGTAAGGCGTTCTCAGTGAGCTCTGGAGGTTCTTGTGCAAATATTGTGTTGACGATACTCATATCGTCTACATACTTCCAGTGGTGGAGATTGTCACCTTCACATGCGTCGTCGATGACAGCAAGGAACAGTATCGGCCGACATAACGTTCCTAGGTTACCCCAGCATGCAGTGTGGTCCATTCTGAGATACAACTCTTGTAGCGAACACACTGCTTCCGATTGGTGAGAAAATCCATGACCCAATGCACAAGATCAGGGGCTACTTCATAGGTTATAAACTTC